>VWZO01005619.1:872349-993404 GCA_013396975.1 Bucco capensis | reverse complement strand
AAGGTGCAGCACCCGGCATTTGGCCTTATTGAACTTCATGGAATTGGCCTTGGCCCAGCGATCCAGCCTGTCTAGATCTCTCTGCAGAGCCTCCATACCCTCAAGCAGATCGACACTGCCACCCAGCTTGGTGTCGTCTGCAAACTTACTAAGGGTGCACTCAATCCCCTGGTCCAAATCATAGGCCTCCCCCGCCGCCACCAGGCCCACCAGCTCTCCGGGCAGGGGCAGACCATGCCCTCCCAGCCCCGCTCCCCGACTTACCACCAGCTCTTCCTCCTCCTCCTCCTCCTGGGAAAAAAAAAAAAGCACAGCCGTTACCGACCACCCACGTCCCGTAGGACTCCGGCGCGGCCCGGCGCGGCCCCCGCCGACACGACTCGACTCAACTCAACCCGGCCTGGCGCGGCCCCGCTCACCTCAGGCTCCCCAGCATGAACGACCGTGTCGCTCAGCCCCATTCCTCCGCTCCCGCCGGCCAGAAGGACTTCACAGGGTCACCCACGGGAAGTGTCGCTGTCCGCCCCGGAAGCGGAAATAGGACAGCACTAGAGGGTGGTGCTTCAGGCCTGGGTGCGTCCCTTCTAAACAAGGACCTGTGAACGTCTTAAGATCGCTGCCCCTCCGTTCCGTGCCTTCTTTTTGTTCTCGTTCTGCTGCTGCCGGCAGGTCTGGCCCTTTGCTGGAGAGTGTTGCCGCTCGACGCGACCTCCCCAACATGGCCGTTCGCTCTCTCCTCCTCCCAAGATGGCGGCGGCCGGCGGCAGAGAGGGGGCATCCGCTCCCAAGATGGCGGTAGCTCTGTGGTGGCGCTGAGCGGGGCGATGGCAGCGGAGGGACCGCGCAGCCTCTTTGCTCTGAGCGCGGCGGCGGTGAGCCGCAGCATGGAGTCCCTGGAGCGGGACGTCTGGGGTAAGGCGTGAGGGGCGCGGGGCAGGGGGATGCGGGGCTGGGGCCTGTCTGCACCTTGCCGCCATCTCCCTCTGGCTCTTCGCAGCGCTGCCCGGGCATCTCCTACGGGGGCTTCTGCCGCTTCTCACCGTCTTCCGCCTCGAGCGGGCCGAGGACGCCGCGCGGAGAGCAGGTGACACTGGCGGGGACGGGGGCAAAGCATTGGGGGGACCCTCGGAGGGAGGAAAGGGCCCCCAAAACTGATGGGGGGGACAAACCGCACACACACTGGGGGGATGCTCCCCGACGTAGAGAGATGAACCCCACACCGCAGGGACCCGCAGCTGGAGACAGGAACCCGCGCGGAAGGGACGACACCCCCCGCTCCCCCCAAGCTGGAAATAGAGGCCGCGGGTTGGTGGGAACACGGTGATGACACCCCCGGAGCACAGTCCCTGCCACCAGGGCTCGGACACTGCCTTACATGGAAAGCCTTGAGCCCTGTTCCGTATCCAGGCAGGGTTCACCCAGCGGTGTGGGCCCTGCTCTCACTTTGTTTCTTTTGAGGTTCAGCAAAACCTACCGTCTTTTAACTCATGTGCTTTAAAAGACAGTGTCTTCCCCTCACCGCAAAGCACCATCCTTTTGCTGTAGGAGTCTGGGTCTGCACCCCTGAGTATTGCCCCTTGTCTGCCCAGTGCCCCTGCAAGCTCCAGGGGACTGGTTGATTAATAAATCCCAGCTGATTATTTTTTTCCCCTCCAGGCCTCTCTACACAACCTGTCTGGCGCAAGCTGTGGGATGATGTGATGAAAACCAGGCCACCCAATTCAGAGGTGAGGGGATGTGGTCAGCAGAAGAAAGGGCATGATGCAGGTGCGCTATTTTTGCCCTCTTCCGTGAGGTTTCATTTCTAAGCCTGTTGGTGCTGCTGGCTGGCTCCGAGCGATTGTTGGTGCTTGTTTATAGGCATTCATAGACCTTGGACCAAGACATGACTCTGGTAGTACAACCGTTTTTGGAAATGGGGTTCATAAAAGAAGCTGTAGTGTACAGCCACACCCTTCATCTCACAACTGCAGGTTTGCTGAGAGGATAAATCCTGTCTTAAGAGATGTAATTCGTAGGGAAGCAGAGGATAAAAACAGTATCGTATATCATTCTGATGCCTATGCTGGCAAAAGAAATGTGCTGATATCTTAGAAAACACTAGAAAAATAATTACAGAAGACACCGAGTTTGGAAGAATGGTTTTACAACAAATACACTGAGGAAGGATGTTGAGAACTAGAACGGTAGCCTCAGTTGTGCTAGCAGTAGGTTTTTCTTGGATATCAAATTTACCAGGTTAGCAGATAGCAAAAATTTAACTTAAAAAGAATGAGAAAAATTGTCACGGACTTTTTGTTAATATGGCTGTGCTGTTTAATTGCAGAGTATAACCTGTTGGAGGAAGAAGTTCCTTGAAACATTCTTCTCAAACGTACTTCACGGTGTTTTGGATGTTTCCTCTGATTGGCGTCTCAATGACCATCACTTTTCGCCGCTGCTCCACAGTTCCCCGCACGTTTCCCAGCTTACCCTCTGCAGCATGCTGCGGGGCGCAGTGGAGCTTGCTGCTGAACACAACCAGAAAGTCCTTGAAAACTTGGCTGGCTCCCTGCAAATCCTGAAGTTCCAGCACCTGCTGTCCTCCGACCAGTCTGTCAGGCGTTCACTGGTTTTACTTCTTCACCGGCTGATTCACCATGGCTCGGTCAGACAAGTGTCTATATACTCCTGGCCTGTTCCTGACACAACTCTTCTTGTTCTCATTTTGAGCATGAGTGCTGGGTTTTGGCGCTCAGGAAATGCCCTCGCATATCACAGCAGCCCATGTGGCCTTTGCAGAGAGGAGGACAAAGGCCAAAGCCAGGAGTCAGCACAAGATCGGGCAGAGAGGGGCCAATACAATCACAGGGAGCAGAGCAGTGGTGAGACTCAGAAGGGATCCCCCATGGTCCTGGAGGAGGCTGATGCAGAGGTGAATGGATACAGGGCTGACGCTTGCTTAAACTCTGTCCTCTCCAGACCAAGAAGTCCACTTCTGCAAAAGCAAGCATGTGAGGAGACAAGCAGCAATCAGGGAGGATCTTCTCAGTGTGTCTCGGACCAACTGTCCTGCCACCCTTTTCTTCGAAGAACACGCAGACGGCTGAAGTCTGCAGTGGGGAAGAAGCGTCGCTGCCTCAGGCGAAGCAGACGACCACATGCTGACCCAGAAGACCTGTATGATTTTGTTTTTACTGTTGCTAGAGAGGATAATTCAGGGTTACTCAACAAAAACAGCACCACAGAGGGAGAGAACGCTGAGAACTGGACTAGTTCCTCCCCAGGATCTCTGTGCACTGGCCTTGCTGGCTGTAAGAAAAGAGGATCTGCTGGTGTCTTTTCTCTGAAAGCTGCTTGCCGCTTCCGAAGTGTGTCCACACTGGAATTGTTCTCTGTTCCTTTGACTGAGGAGACATGTCGGACTCTGAGTAACCTGCTGAGCTCCTGGGTGTCTTTAGAAAACTTGGTACTGTCTTACAATGGTTAGTGGTATGAACAGGTTCCTTCCTTCCAGCCTTGGTATAATGGTATGACTTATTGCTTAGGTTTACCTTGATTTTCTTTTTACTGGAATGGGCATTCTAGGAGTATAGATCTTGACAATGGCATTGGTAGAAATGTTTAATGAGTGTGAGGACTGGTTTGAAGGAGAGAATGGAGCTCTTTTGTCGCAGAGCAGGCTTAGGCATTGTGCTTAACCACTATCCAGAGAGGGCAAAAAGAGCCAGATCTCCGTCTCTCGTATACACAGTCTAGCTTAAGAAGGTGTGCATAAAGCAGTCTGTGAGTTTAGCCTTTGACTTAGGTTGCTTGGCTGTTAGACCAGCCAGTTGTGTGTGTTGGTGTCTGTACAGGCACCACTAACATCTTTCTGTACAAATGCTGTTCTAGGCCTGGGTGCTAACATCATCTGCATCCTCTCTGGGCTCCGGGCCCTCTCCCGTCACTTGGACTGCCACCTCCACATGTTGCGTGTGAGCGACGTCTTCTCCCACATGCCTTGCATGGAGCTTGTTCACTGCATCCTGAGCGCCTTTCCTCAGCTCCACACACTCTCAGTCAGCTTTGACCTCAAAATCCAGCTGGAGGGGAACAGACCAGAAGGGAACCCAAGCTGCAGTGAGGTAGAAATCCCAGGTAGGAATTATTCTGAGTAATGACTACGATGTGACAGGCAGGTAGAGCTGTAAAACCTTGGCACACAAATCTGAACTCTACTTCGTTACAGTGATGTGCACTTAAGCAATTACAGCATCAGCTTTCTGATTTAAATATTGTTGCAGTTTGTCATTTCCAGTCTGACATGCTCTTTTAAGCCTGAGTCTTGGACAACGCATTTTCTCATGGTGTGATTTTTGGGGTTGTCCTGTGCATAGACAGGAGTTGGACTTGATGATCTTTGTGAGTTCCTTCCAACTCAGGACATTCTATGATTCCATGGTTCTATTGCTGTATGCCAACCTGCTGCAGCATGGGCTCTGTACAGCGCCAGTCATAACTTGCTAGCAGTGACTGTCCATGCAGCCCACAGGAGCATATCCCACCAGATCTGTAAACTGGTTAGGAGCATCTGCTTTGTCTTTCCTATTGACTGTGATTTTCTAAGCCTCAGATAGACCTTTAAGCAGAAAGAAAGCATCTCTTCATCATCACAGTACCACAGGTGCTAGCAAAGCAGTGCCCAAGCCTCTGGATTACAGTCTAGGAGCTAGAGCAGCATGTTCTCAGCTCACAGGTCTCTCATCATCCTTGTTAGCCCTTAAATGACCAGGAAAGCAACAAGCAAAGCCTGAGTATGGAGTGGGGTCAGTGAGTTGCTGTGCTCTGGGAAGACACTGACTGGTTTGTGCATAAAAGATTACTTGTTCTCAAGTGTTGTTTCACTGCCAGAATGTAGTAGAAATTGGTGGCTCTGTGGTCTGGCAGGAGTCCTGAAACAAGCCTTAAGTGATTGACATTACCATAGGTCTGAGTTGCCAGAACTCTGTGGGGCAGGGTACATCACATAGGCACTTCCTACCAACCTAAATGATAATCGTCAGGCATACATGGCTTGTTTGCCGTGGGACCCGGTTATGTTGAACACAGGCACTCAAGACCAAGCTCTTTTATTCTTATTTGTTTTTATTCCTTTAGAGAGCTGCCTGGAGCAGCTAGAGATCCGATTCCCCAGGGAACCTCTGCACACCGCGTTCATGTTCCCAGTGCTGAAGGCATCAAAGTCCCTCCAGCAGTTATCCATTGACAGCGCCACGCTGCCCTTTTCTCAGGAGCTTGGGCTCCTTTTGGAGGCACTCAAAGGTACTCTGCTAACCTGTAGGTAGCATGACTGTGACACATAGAAGTAGCTTCCTTGCTGTGATCTTTCATCTTTTAGCATGAAGCCAGCTTAGGTGGGTCCATTTCTTTAGTGTGGACATCCTTGAAGTCTTCCGAGAAAAAGAAATGGGTGTCAGCCATCCCACTTTTTGTGCTGAGCATGTGAGTGATCCTGCACAACAGGATGATTCCATTTTAATTGCCTACAATCCAGCACAAATTATCCACAGTCCAACTCAGTTTCTGGGTGTTAGCTGGTAGGTGGATCAGTGTCTTTTTATCCCAAGGACATACAGCACTTACCTGACACCTTGTTTTGCTTGTAGAGTGTAATCCAAATCTGAAGAAACTGAGCTTTCATGATGTGAACCTGGCTGAGCATCAGAAAGAAGTTCTTCTTTTGCTTCAGGATCCTGGCCTGCAAGGTACAGCAAGCTCCTGGGTGCTGGTACCTCAAAAGGTGCTGCAGGTGTCTGCTTTTGTTTGGCTGGCTGACATTTAAGAGGTGTACTGTCCCTGGAGCAGATCTGTAGCTGTTGGCAGAGTGGGAATGTGTCTGGTTCTTTGTGCCAGCAGGGCAGAGAGGAGCAGCTGTAAAGCTGGTGTATGCCACAGAGAAAGTCTGTAGTCTTGGTTATAAAATAAAGGGTTTCAGCCTCCAGAGCACAAGCCTTTAACTGGGTAAGCTGGAAAAGCCATTTCCCTGGGTGTGATCTCTGCTATTCCTGTAACAGTGGCAGTGCTATTGTATGCAGTCCACTGCTGGGGAGGTTTTATTCTTGCATATAGATTAGAGGCTGGAGCTGTCTGCAGGATGTAATAATGGAGTAATGGAAGCATGCAGAGAGTAGTAACATGCACTGTCAATCCATTTCTTCCACAGAAATCACATTTTCCTTCTGCCGGCTGTTTGAAAGCTCTACTACTGAGTTTTTGTTGGAAATAATCAATGCAGTGAAAAGAAATTCATCTTTGAAGAGCCTCAGACTGCCTGGGAATCGCCTTGGTGTGTACAGTGAATGTTGCTATGGGGCCTTGACCTTAAACCAGTAATCTTGGACATAACTTCAGGATTGGAGTGAGGACCATTGCTAGCTGGTGACATCTGTGCTGAACTAAGCACAGGAATGAACAGAGCGGATTTAGCTCACAAAATAAGGAGCACAGAGTTCACTTTTTAAAAGCTAAATTTCAGTTGTGAAATTTCTGCAATGCACCAAGAGCCCAGGTGCTACATAGGCGTTACAGTTGCTTTTCTCTGCAGCAAAAGCAGGTTTCAGCAGGACTCCAGATTTAACTGAACACTGATCTGCTTCAGACTCTCTAACAGAAATAGATCCAGCAGCAGATGCACTGTCTCTCATCCACAGGCACAGATTTTGCCCAAGTTTGGGGATTTTGTGCCTCTTGGCAGCCACTAGAGGGATGGGGATAAGTAAAGGAAGGGTTTGTGTGTAAGTGGAACTGGATTTACAGAAATGATAGGCTTTTTGGATCACAGGCAAAGTAAAAATAGCTGAGAAATGAATTTCAGGTAAATCAAGAAAATAGTTTTCTGTTCTTTTAATGGAATGGGAGACTTGGGATCACCTGAAATACACCTCATTTCTGAGGTTTTAGTTTAACCCTATGCTGTTGGCCATTTTTAAAACAAAGCTGTGTATTGACTTCTCAAATGAAACCAGGATTTTTCTAGTGAAACAAACTGCTCTATCAGCAAATGTTTTCATTGCCTTGAATGCTATGCTCAGCAGGGTGAATTTGTTTTAGGCTCCTGTGAGGGTGACAAACTGAGGGTGCAGAGATAAGCCCTTTGTGCTGCAAGCACATGCTTGTAGCCCCCTTTCTGCAATATTATTGCAGCCATGTGGCCATTTAAATATTTAAGACAGTTCCCAGTTTGCATCTAACCCCTGCATTTCTCCCCTTTTAGGGAATCACAGGCTGGTTGCCCTTGCAGACATTTTCTCTGAAGATTCAACCTCTTCTCTTGGCCAGCTGGATGTCAGGTACTCTGCTGCTGTAAACACTGAATTTCTTGTTTCAGAAGGGGTAGATCTGAACTGGGCTCAGACAGCAGGAGAAGCCTGAGCATGGTTTTGTTCTTTTCTTAAATGAACATGTGCCCAAGAAAAGCTTAGAGAAACACTGAAATGGGCACATACAACCTCAAGAGACCTCCAGAATCTCTGAGGTGTCTCACTGTCCATTTTATAAATGAGTCAAGCTCCATCTTAAAAGCAGCTTTTGTTTGCTGCTCCCTTGGGAGGCTACTTCAAGCCCTTCCTGTGTTGTAGAAATAACATCCCTACATATGTTGATTCTTAGGCATCAGCGTCAAGGCCCTGGAATAAGGAGAGAAGGCTGTCATTGTCCCTGTCAGATCCTGTGAACACCTCTGCATTTCTTTCCTTATCTTTAGTTTTCAACCTGAACCACTGCTCTTCTTTAGCCTGAATGGCCATAAAGATAGGTGGAATCACATGGAAGGTGGCATTTTTGTAATATTGACTGTTTTGCTTGATTTTTTCCCCCCTTCTCTACATCATAATGGCTTAGGTTGCTGCAAGTACACAGCCTTGACAATTTATTTTTATGCCTATTCCTTCAGCAGTCTTCAATCCTGATTGTTACAGTGCTTCTCATAAGATTGTCCAGCATGCAACTTTCAGATATATTTACACATTTATACAGTGGAAATGACCTTTTCATCTACAAACACCAGGACCTGACACATGCTCTCCAGATTTTCTCAGAGAAGAAATAATTACTTACTGCTGAGGCTTGCACCGAAACCTCTAGGTTGGGCCAAGCCCTTAGTCTCAGAGCAGCTGTCAGTTGCCTCAACCAAAAGTGCCCCTGGCTCTGCTTAGCCAGCAGCTTGGGTCCAGCAACACTTCAAGGCCACAGCTAGGTGTACTGAAGTCAGTAGTAAGATCACAGTAATGAGTTTAAAGTTCTTGGTGGTTACAACCTTATTTTTAAAAAGCTTCCAGTCCCTTGTATCACTGTGCTTCACATTAGTTTTTCATCAAAACTAACAGACCACTCCTATTTTGTATTGCTCAGAGTTGTCCTTTGCACTGAAACACCCTCAAGTACCTGCATGGGCAGTTACTGGAAGGAGCAGTAATTGAAACTGCTCAAATTATAGCCTAGACTCGTAATGACTTTTTTTTCTTTTTCTCCTTTCCCTGGAAAGCTCAAATTGCATCAAGCCTGATGGACTCCTGGAGTTCACAAAGAAGCTGGAAGGCCACATCCAGCAGAGAGGGGGACAGATTCAATTCACACACCTCCGCCTCTTCCAAAACTGGCTGGACCAGGATGCTGAAACAGCTCAGGAAGCACTTCGGCATCTCAAAGCTGTGTGCAGTGTAGTTAGTGATTCGTGGGACTCCTCTCAGGCCTTTGCTGACTACATTAGTGTCATGTAATGGACACAGGAGCAAGCTAATCAGCTTGAATTAAGCAGTTCAGTCCTTGGCCAGTAGGATTTATTTCTCAGCACAGGTGGGGTTTTCTTCCCCTGGTTCAAGCATGGTACAGTTGTTCTTGACACTTTTCTGTTTATTTGAGGAAAGGGTACCACCCTGAAGCAACACACATGACTAGCTCAACAGCTGTATTTGCAGGTGGTCTAACTCTTGCTGCCTTCTAGTTTGAATGCTTTTAAGTGGGACAGATAGCAAATGAAATTCTGTGACTTCCTGCAGATCTCTGGACAGACTTACTTAATTCAGTGGTTGTTGCTACAGATTTCATGTTGTATCAGCCAATGTCTCATCAATAATTGTTTCCATTGTTGGAGACTTGGAAGCCATCTGGTTATGGTCCTAGGCAAACAGTTCTAGGTGACCTTCCTTTTGGGCAGGGCTGTTGGACAGATATGACCTTGAGGTACCTTCCAGCTTCAGCCATTCTGTGAAGTATCTCCTCCCTCCACTTGAAGGGAGTACAAAACAAGCTAAAAAAGCCTACAGCCTTGACCTACATTTGGAAGATTTTACTTCATATAGTCATGTTGCTCCTCTCCAATATCTGCAGTCATTTTACAGAGGTTTTGAATAGTAACATTTTTATAATAAAAATATAATTAAGACCTATTATGTACCAAAGTGTGAATTTTATTACTGCTTTGTAATGTGATCTAATTAAAACCACTTTGCTAGATTAGGGGATCCTGCCCGTAACAAAGCTAGTGGGTTTAGAAAGTGAGTTACCTTAAAGCCTGATTTTCTACTGCCTGCATGATCTTTCAGGCCAGATATTCAACATACAAGCTGATTTTTTTTTCCCTTGTATGAATCCTCTTGTTCCTGAGTAATCACCAAGGTTCACATTTCACAACAGAAATGGATCCTGCAGGTTTCTATTCAGCAGCTGTAAGCCATAACTGTCAAGGAAAAAAATCATGACTGTGCACATCAATTGCTATAAAACTGCAGGCTGAACTTAAAACCTGAAGACAAGACTTGGCTGAGTAGAAGGCACAGACACCCAATAGCATGAGAACCAGTGCCAAATCTTACCAAGTGCACACAAGGTCATTTCCTGGTTTTCAGGCAAATATAACAGCAGAAAATAAGCCATGGACTGCTTTCTGTTGCAGTAGACTGACCAATGCCAAGGGCCTTCCAGACCCACAGAAACGAAGCTGTTCTGCTGTCCCACAGCCATACAACGGTCCAGCATGTACTGCTACCACTGCCCCTTTCCTTGAAAGGGATTAAAGTGAGGGGGACTGCCACAGCAGCCTGCCCTTGCCCCCACAGGAGACAGTAACCTGTTAGGGAATCCCTCGCTGCTCCTCATGGGAGTGATGATGAAAGGTGAAGGTGACAGCAGCATCCCATGCAGCCTTCAGCACGGAGTCCTGCAGCCCCCGCTTATCAGCACAGTGGTTCCACTGGGAAAGGTCAGAGGTACAGTCAGACCCTTCAGGAGGGGGCCGTACCTGGTGGCCATTCACACAGCGACGACACTTGATCCTGAAACAGCCAGCACAAGGTTAGAGCAAGGTTTGTCCTCTTCTTTAGCATGTGTTTTGTTATAAAAATGCAGCCCAAGAGCATTTGGATTAACTCCTCTCTACGTCCAACACTGGTGAATGTTCGGAGAGAATTAATTACTACCACATTTCATTTAAATGCACAACCACCTTCTGGCATGTGCTACAGCTAAAGAATGACTTGTACATTTTGGAAACCCTGGGGTTCTGTTCCTAATGGCACTCCCCCTCCTTTAGCCACATGAGAGTAGTCCAGCAGGACCAAGAGGAGTCTAGGAATTTCCCCTGAAAGGTGAGAGATGTTGCTTAGGGCAGATTTCAAGTGAATACTCCTGCTGCTAACACATTCTTAGCACTGCATCAGGCCTCTGGAGTTCAAGAGAGCACACCATGCTCCAAAGAGCTCCATCCTGGCTACCACCACGGCCACCAGGTTGTGCTCAGGCTGTTTTGGAGATGTCCTACTGAGCTGCCACATAAGGAGGCAAAGAGCAGCAGCAGCCCTGCCAGCAAAGCTTGTTGCCATGCAGAGAAGACACTTAGAGCTAAGCTTTGAATCACTTTGAATCAGCTTAAAACTAATCCTCTTCACTTCTTGCCTCAACTGCTTCACAGTGAAGAATTTTCTTGCACTCTCTGTCCTCTTTCTCATGGCTACAATACCACAGGTCTCAGGGGTGGAGGAGAAGGGCAGACAATGGAGAAGAGGATGCTTTAGTCCCTAGAACAGCGCTTGGGTTGGCCTCGAGAATTTGTAGCAGGCAGAGTAACCCCAGCAATGGAAGCAGCATTTGGAGATCACAGACCACTAGGAGAGCAGCAATGAAGGACCAAGTAGGGCTCCACCAGTTTGAACAGCTCTGATCAATTTCTTTTTCCATTAGCTACGGTATTTCACAGCCTCCAAACGCAAGCAGCAACAAAGATCGTTGCTTGCTTCTCCAGCCAGCACAGCTTTTCTAAGACAATAAAACGGGGGTACCAAGGAAGTGCTCATCTCCAGGTGTTAACAGCTTCAGAAGCAGAGACACTTGAGGCCATGCCTTTCTGAACTTTCTCCTGCTCCTGAGGAACCCCTGAATCTGTAGACCAAACTGTGGAGGGTTTGGGGTTTTTTTGCTGACCCCATCCATTAGTCATTCAGTATACTCACTTATCATGGGTGTCACTGGTGGTGGTCTCATTCAGTGTGAAGAGCTCCTTCAGCTCCCCAAGTGAGAAGTGCCTTTCTACATCCTGCTCTTCATCCACCACACAGCTGCTGAGGGCCTTCTTGTGGGTCTGGCGTTGGAATATCTTCTCCTCTATGGTCCCCGTCTACAGGAGAGAGAGTCAGGGACGAAGCACAGTTGGGACACTAACGTTAAAGAAGCAGTACATCAGGAAAGTGTCACAGATCAAACAGCAGTAAGCTGTCAGGACCATTTAGTGCCTTGCCAGACCAGTACAGATGACAGGCAAATTTTACTCACTGCACTCCAACCATATCCTATTTGGTAGCTGACCTAACCCAACTCTGCTTCTCGTCTTTCACTGTGGCTACAGGAGTGGATCCAATGGAGGTAACAATCACAGAATGAATTAGGTTAGAAGAGACCACCAGAGGTCATCTAGTCCAACCTCCCTGTTCTAGCAGGGTCCCTAAAGCACATCACTCCGAAGACTTCACCAACTCTCTGGGCAACCTATTCTAGTGCTCAGTCACCCTCATGTTTAGGTGGAACTTCCTGTGTTCCAGTTTGTGCCCATTGCCTTGCATCCTACTACTCAGCACCACTGAGAAGAGCCTGGTTCCATCCTCTTAATATCCTCCGTTCAGCTACTTACATATATTGTTAAGGCCCCTCTCAGCCTTGTCTTCTCCAGGCTAAACAAGCCCAGCTCCCTCAGCCTTTCCTCATAAGGGAGACACAAATGAGAAGAGGTGGAGCTGCCACTTGTGGAGCTCACACACGACACCAGGTTGTGCTGACAGGAAGGATGGGAAAGGAGCTGAGCAGCTACAGCCACTCTGACAAAAAAACCAACCCAAAAACCAAATAATAATAATAAAAAAAGGTCCCACCAAACAACATCCCCCCCAAAAGCTGCTGTAATTCTGGGAATCTACTTGCTTATTAAGTACTCATACACTCAACCAAAACAGACAGCAGCCAGCCTAAAAACCAGCAACTTCAGCATCAAACACCCCATGAAATTAAAGAAATCAGATGCCTAAATCACTTCAAAGGATCATCTTATCTGGAAAGCCACAGTCATTTCTATTTCTAAGAAGCCAGCCACCATGAGAAACCAAAGCCTGCAGTAATTACACTCTAGCTTGAACCTTCATGGTTTTCCATGGCAACGCATCTAAGGGTAGCAAGCAATGAAGTTCCAATTAAATCTGGTCACCAACACAAAAGAGTTCTTCCTCTGCTGGTCCCAATCACAGCAGCTGCAGTCTGGACTGACACTAAGAACTCCAAATTGGAGAGGTGAGAGGAGTAAAAACTCACTGAAAGCAGGCGATAGATGTAGCATGTCTTCTTCTGGCCGTCCCGCCACACACGAGCCATGGCCTGCTCATCATTAGCTGGATTCCAGTCTGGGTCAAACATAACCAGTCTGTTAGCCCCAATCAAATTCAAACCACAGCCACCTGCTTTGCTGCTTAACATGAAGATAAACTCAGGGCTCTGTGGAAGAAAGCAGGCTTGGATTAAAATACAGAGTCAGCCACACTTTTTTACTCATAGCATTTGGAACTGGCAGGAGAGCTGCCCACATCCAGCAGGTTCTACTTACCGAGGGGCTGTTGAATCGCTCTACAATCTTTGCTCTCTTTTTAATGGACATGGTGCCATCCAGCCGGACATATAAATACCTAGAATATACAGTGTTTACTACAATCACACTGCTGTGACCTTTACAGCATCCTACTTGAAAGAAAAATGTTTCACAGACAGCCCTGTTAACAAGGGCCTGGGCTTTAGGAGCTTTTGCAGAGGAACAGAGCTCTTCTGCTGAGTGACCCCAGTAGCCAAAGCACAAGCCACATTAGTTTCAATTCAGGAACACTGGAGGTAAAAGACAGATCACAAGTTCCTGCTGATAGAAACTTCTAAAAGAGCCAGTTTCTTTTACAGTGTAGGCTGCAAGTACAGTCTTTCAGGATTAAACAAATGAAGCTCAAAGACAAACCTTCTGTTCCTGCAGAGCTTTTCAAATAGGTCCAATGTCTGAGTGTAGTTAGACACTAAAACCACCTTGTCATTACTGGTGCTTTTTGTAACAGCAAGGATGTAGTCCAAAACAAGCATCTTTCCTGGATAAAAAGGAAAGGAATAAGAAAGCTAGAGCAGAAGTTTCCAAATTCCAGACCTTGGAGAAGCATTTGATATAATGCTAAATAAAGTCTCATGGTTGCCTGTGTTAGGCAGCACATTCACACACTTGAGTTCCACAGTACCTGAAAGCTGAGGCTCCACAGATTTGGTGGTGTAGCCAGCTGGAAACAAGTCCAGGGCTCCCATAAAACCTTCCTCCTCTTCCACACACTTATCATGGATAAGAGCAGGGTCTGGAAAACAAGCAGAGCTCAGAGACTGTGGAACGCACAAGGAATAAAAAAAAAAACCCCACCAACAGTGCAAAAACCAAATGTATTGCATGACTGGAATAACTCACGATTGCAGAGCTTCTTCAAAGAAGTGATGGAAGAGAGAGATGACACACTGATTTTGCCATCCTTCAGATCCTCCACTGGCTTGGCTTGCTTCAGGAAGTTCTTGTACAGCTCAGCCTGCAGAGATGTGAGCCTGAAACAGAACAAGAGCTCTGCTGTCTCAGCCTGCACCCAAACCATCTCCATCCTTCCTCCTCCATCTACACAGTGCATATTCCCTTTAGCCCCAATTTTTAGCTACAGCACAGATAGCCTAGAACTGCTACCAAGGCTGACAGCAGAGCATTGATATCTCAGCCTGGAGCTGGAAGACAAGCTTGCAGATCCTCTGCACAGCCCAAGGCTTTGCTGTAAAAAGCTGTCCAGAGCATGCCAGCTGGCTGGCAGAACCACCAGTTGTGGGTTGTCCATCCCTGCTTCAGGAGGGAATGCAACATACTGCCAATAAATACAATCTCACTCCTAGAGAAAAGCAATCACCACAAGCACTGAAGGGCTTTTTGCAACAATTTAGTCCTTCCTGTTGCTCCTCCCTTTTCCCAGGCAGAGTACATGCTTTCTGGTACCTGCAGCAGACCACCTGCTCAATCTTTACTGGCAGGTATTTGGATAGGATGTCTGAAGTTCTTCGGATTAAACACCTGCAGGGAGGGAAATCAAGATCAGATGCTTGGATGATATCAAAACTCTGTTTTATCACTATTATTCCTTATGAGCTCAAAACAAAGTCCCTTTGATATCTTAGATCCAGAAGTCTGTGACAGTCCAACACATGGCAAAGGCCAGATACCCATTACCCACACAAAGCCATGCTAAGAGGCTCTGTCAGCCCCTGAGATTTGAAGGGATCAGGTATGATTTCACCTAACAAGAGAAACTCAGGTCTTTCTCAGACTACCAAGGCCATTCTCAACATGACCTACAACAGATCAGCAGCACAAACCACAAGCAAGACAGGATTTAATCACCACACACCATGAACATAATCCAAATTACAAGCAGGCAGCTCTCCATATAATAATTCAGTAGCCATCCTCAGTCAAAATGGGTTTATTGTCAGGCCCAAAATTTTCATATCCTTTAGGGTTCTAGAAATGCCCCATGGAGTAGTTCTATCACACTACCATTCCAGAAGAGACAGGATGAACTAGAAAAAGTGCTGAAATGAGCAACCAGAAGAAAGAAGTGCAGAAACTTGTTCTGCCAGGAAACATCTAAAATGTGATGTTACGAAACCTACAGAAGAAAGACCGCAGTGATATATGACAGCTCCAAAATCTGTCAAAGGCTGTTAAAGAAGGGAATAATCTGGTCTCCAAACCCATAAGTAGTAAGATGAAAAGTAACAGGCTTAAACTGCAGTAAGGAAGATTTATATTACACATTAAGAGCATTTTCTTACTGCAAAGACAGTGATGCCCTGGAAAAAGTGCCTTGGAGAATTTGTAAGTTCTTCAGTGCTGAGTCGGGGCTAAGTAAGGGATGGTTTAGATCTAACACTTTCTACCTTAGGACAGCAAGATGGAGTAGGCATCTTTTCCAGGGCCCTTTCAGCCTTACATCTATGATTCCACATGCCTACGCATCACTGTCTCATTTATAATTCCTAACAAATTCACCTGATTCATGTTACTACTTTAATGCTTCACCTTCCCTATTTCTGTATCGTGACTGTTAGACAATAAAAGGCACAGACCTCAATGCAGCCAGGCACAAGCATTCCTGAACAAACGTTTACATCTCTTCCATCAACTATAAAGAAATAAATGCACTTCAAGAACAAATAAGCTCTTCTCCCAACTTTCCTTTCTCTTAGGCTTCTGAAAGATGACCACAGTCAAGATTAGGGCTCTCCCTATAGAGAGGCTGTACTCAGTGTGAAATTCAATTTACCATGACTATGAACTGCAGGACTGTATTTGTGATGGTTGCAAAAGCTCAGATTAAAACCAGCAAACAAACAGAAAAAGAAGACAACTAGTAATGTTGGGAACTCAGAAGACTCTCTAGTAAGAGTTCTTAGAGACAGACAAGCAATTGCCAGCAGATGCGGATAAACTGGTTGTATTCATAAACAGAAAAGAAACTAGGTTTAGACAAATACAAAAAAAAACAACCAAAGAGAAATAAGACAGTATTTTACATCACAGGTGCTTCTTGGGGATCCAGTCTCATCTCTGACACTAGTAGTCTAATCCCATTAGCCTTATAGACTACAGTTATGAAAGCATGAGCTGGACTCTTGTGACTTTAGCAATCAACTGCAGAACTGAGCAATATCCCTTATTGTCTTTCTGTCTGCCATTCAACATCTGGTCTGGATGGGTACCAAGTATGACCCAGTCTGCACTGAGCTATATTAACACAAATAAAAGGATGGCGCCTGACTATTTGGATCCCAGGAGAAAACAGAAACATAAAAGTCATATAGTGATTCAGTACTTGAGTACATTTGCTGGGGGTGACTGCAGCTAACTGTGCCATGTCAGTGAGCTATTTTTTCAGACTAAAGCTACGTGCTATGTAGATTTCTTAGGCAATAAATACTTGCACAATCACTTGCTGAATAGATGTAACTGGCAAGAGAATTTATTACTGCTACAACTGTAATTTGGGAAGATACCAGCGTACACCAAGGGTTTATGCAAAAGCTCTGCAAAGAGAAGGGGGATGAAGTTCACCTGTTCACAATGCTGATTAGCTCTTTAAGCCTCTCTTCTCCTTTGTGTCGCTCAGCTTCACTTGCATCCGCATCTCTCCCTTTCAAGATGGGAATTTCAAAATGTCTTTTAAATTCCTGTGCAGTCCCTGTACAAAACAGAAGTGAAAAGGCTACAATTACTACCAAATAACCTTTGATCAGTACTCCACAGCCCTAGTCACCACACCACAAGCATAGGGCCCAGCAGATAAAACAAACTCTCACGCCGCTGGTATGATTTGCTTTCCTTTCTAGCCAGGAAAGATTCAAACAAGGCAGGCAAATCTGCCAAAGGTCATACAATTTTAGTTAAACATGAATCCAGTCAGGAATGTATTGTTTTTGCTGACATTCCAGCTACACTTTTACTCTCAGATTTTGTCCTTGCAAACAACAGCACAGGCATTCACATGTCCCTGTTCCAACATTATCTGTAATCAGCTGCGTATTACTGGGCACAGGCTGAAAACGGGAAAAATGATACTTCATGCATGCCACTTTGCTGGCAGTAGTTACATTATTAACCTCATCTCAGAGAAAAGGAACTGGATGTACAGGGAGACTAGTCTTGTCTGAAGTACAGGTCAAGGGGGGCACAGGAAATCACATCAGCTCCTTGTAATAACTTCCCAGAACCAAAGCACATAGAAAAAGCAGATGCAGTACATCCACTCCCTCACCATCACATCCTTTCTTTGCTAAATCCTGTGGGCAGAACAGCTGAACAGAAAAAGGTAGAGCCCAAATGCTGTTTGTAAGACTAAGACTCTGATTAATGATGTTTAACTGGAGTTGTGCATGCACTAGAATTAACGAGAAGCCTCTTGGAGTAGATGCCAAATAATCTGAGACAAACATGGGGGATGAGTTACAGCAACAATGAAATGATTTACAGATTGGTTTATTTTTATTCCTTGACAGAAAAAAAAATTACCTCTTGACAAAGAGAAGCTGCTCCATACTGGAAAACAGTAGACCTGCTCCCAGGTCAGAGATGCAGCAGGAGAGGATGTAAAGACTATTTTGCTTTTAAAATGAAAACAGAGGCTGCAGGCATAAACAGGAGTCAGAGACAGAATATTTCAGTCTGCTACCAGCAATTGTAGAAGGTGTTTGATCCTGAAAACACACTAATCTCTCCTCCAGACTCTTCAATCTCAGATGAAGTTAAACCCATATTCACGGGCTTCCTTCATCTTAAAAAACAAGGGCAGTCTTAATCCCAGATGCTAGACGTTACCCTCAGATTATCTGAAAGTGGGATGGGAGACTGCCAGAAATTCAGGCTTTGTTGCCCAACTCTGCCACAAGGTACACCCATTCTGTCTAGCACCAGTCGCTTCACCCTCCTATGCCAGATGGATACAAGACAGAGAGCAAGGAAAAGCTGTCTCCCAGGCTGCCTCTGTACTCAATACCGAGAGCATGTCATGTCAAACTCTCCTCTCCGTAGAGCCTCTCCGATAAAGACATAATTCTTGTCTTAGATTTGTAAATTTGTTAGAGTCTGGACGTGTTGGGGGAAGTACCACTATGAGCTTGCATTCCTGCCCAGCAACTCCTACAGTATCTCCAAGGGCTTATGCTCAGAGAAACTCCTAGCCTAGGTGGACATTCTGACAGACCAGTATAGCTACACAAGATCAGCTATACAGTCCTCAGGGTTTTATATTCATTTTACCTTAACTAATTCCCACTCCAAATTGCCTTTTAGACTGGTGTACTTTAAATTACAATCTCTGATGATATATAGCCTCTAGAACAGTGGACCCTGATCTAGACTTTCTGGATACAAACTGGAGGAGAGTTAGTCCCCAGCTTGCACATGATCTTTCCTCTCCCTACTGTCTTGGCTTTCACTGGCACTGGTAGCTAGAGGAGGCCTTGCCAGCAACTCTCCCCTCCCTCATGTCTCTCACACATTCACCTCTTACCTAGGATGCCTGAGTTGACAAAGTGCACCAGGCTGAAATACTCAAGCAGGTCATTCTGAATGGGGGTTCCTGAGATAAGGACTCGGCGAGGTGTATTTAAGCTGTTGAGAGCCTGGTATGTTTGGTTTTCAGAGTTCTTCAGTCTATGGCCCTTTGAAAAACAGGAAAAAACGGAGTGAAGTTGATAAATCCAGAGACTCTGATGTGAAACAGCTTGGAGATCCTCATACACAGACATGCTGTATCTCCCACAAGGCATCTCACCACTTTTGCCATTCCTGGTGGTAGACGAAGTATTGTATGTTTATTCAACTGTTGCAAAAGCATTCTTTCAAAAACAAGAATCTGGTGGGAAACCTAAAGCCATTACATAAGAAAACATGACATTACAGGCTTCCCAGACCAGGAACATTTAAGTCACACCCAAGCAAGAGGGCCTACCAGGAACATAGCAACTACCATATGATCTAAGAACTGCTTCCTGTTAAAAAAAAAAATGTGGATGTTTTCAGCTACCAAGACCAAGCACTAAGCTCTGGTCCAGTAACACCGCATCACTAAAGGTAAAGACCACAACCCTGTATCTAGGCTTGCCAGGCCTTTGCACACTAGTAAAAAGAGAATCTGCATCTGTTACAGGGGTAATCTGAATACAGGCCTCGTATCATGTGCCTGGGGAAACCAACTTTACTAGCATCTGAGTGCTATGCTGTAGGACAAAGCGTAAGTGATGTTTTTTTGAAGTGCCAGACCACTGCAGAGCTGAGTATTTATTAGGGACGTATGGAAGACACAAGGCCAGGGACCTGCATCCCTAGCTGCTGGGCCCATCCCAGGAGACTGAGAGGTGTGAGCAGCCACAGACTGATAGATAGGAGTTATACTTGTGAGGATGCTCACTCTTTTTAAGCTCCTCTCAGCACTGTTCTAGCAAATACAAACCCAAACCATTGGGTGGCACCACTATTTAACAAATCCTGTTTAACTGGTAGCAGAGGATACCTCAGCAGTGGCTGAGGCCCCCAGCTAGATCACTTCAAGGAGGCAGAGGTCACTTATTTTAGTTTGTCCTTCAGAGCACCTCTGGTTCTCATGACCTAGAACCACAAAAAGGGGATGATAAATGAAAGAACAACTCCATTTCAGCCATGTGAAAGCAAAAGTTGACAACACAGGCTTGGAAAAGTGAGATCCAGCAGTCAGCAAGCAGGAAGTCAAGCCAGATCTGTCTCCTCTTGAATAAGCAGGAGATGAGGTAACTCCTCATTCAGCCATCCCACCTTGGCCCTAAGCAGGAGACTACAGAGGAAGAGAGTCCTTCTATGGGAGTGTCCTTCAAGCTTCCCCACAAGCACAGAGTAAGACAGCCAGATAAAGTGACTGACAGCAGCCAACACTACACGCAAAAGCATGCTATATCACAGAATCACATAGGTTAGGAGAGACCTCAGGAGATACCAGTCCAATCTCTTGCTCAAAACAGAGCCACATTAAAAATTACTGGGCAGAACACGAGGCCAGGCCAAACAGAAAGTACTTGCCACTTCAGCAAAGACAACAAAGAAAAACCAGGTCAGTGAGCTAGGACACTACCATTCCGACAGAGTATGGTCTCTTTCAGTTGGGCAGTGGACCTCCTTTCTGCTACATATTTCACTCTGAAAGGGCCTCAATTGGTGCCTCCACCCTGCCAAGTACCTACAAAGTAGCCACAGTTACCAGTACCTGGACTTCATTCGTATCTCAACTCTTGAACAAAACACCCTCTCTTACTCAGGCTCATCCAGTATGGATAAGCTGCCACACAGAGCCTGCAAAACACCAGAATGGGTGCCATCCACAGCTAAACCTTGTTTTCTGCTGCTCTCTCCCCTTTCAAGAAAGCAGAGCCAGTTTTGCCCAGATCTCAAGAAAGTATCAGAAACAGATTCTCCTTAAAGATTCCCTTGTACCTCATCACATATGACCAGCCCAACACTGCCCTTCTGTAATGCCTCGGCATGGAGTCGGAAGGTCTCGTAAGAGATGATCAGGATGGGTGAAGGCACTCGCAAGCCACGTTGGTTCATAAAGCCAACTGCAGATAGAAAGGCGGAAGAGGAAAAAAAGAGGGATGAGAAACCTAACAGAAAAGAGCTCAAGCTCTGTAGTCAAAACTTTTGCCTTAAAAATCAAGGAAAAAAATATCTGTTTCAATTACTCTGTAGTATCCCTTCCACCCATGTACATCCATGCTCCCTTCCCCACAACTATCCCCATCTCCAACCCTCTCCCCACCTCTGCTCACTCCTTTCCTGGCTTCTGGCTGGAGCAAAGAAGAGGTGCTGGGACTGCCCTAACTTAAGCATGTGACTGGACTTGGATTATTCCAAAAGATCAACTCTTACCAAACATGCAAGGGCCTGATCTTAACATGCCAGTTGAGAGACTTTCATCAGTCTCTAGAGCTCTAATGACAGCTCAGAAGTGTTCACATCAGCTGCTGTAGACTTATTCCAATGCAAGATTTTGACCTAAGTCATCCAACCACACCATTTGCAAACATTTCTGTACCTAGCTTACGGTCAATCTCTTCTTTGGAGCCTCCATCAATGGCCAGTGGCTGGATCCTTCCCCCCAGCCACTTCTCTACTTCATTGTACCAATTTCTCACCAGGCTGGAGGGAGACACCACCATGGCTTTCTCAATTTCAGGTTTGCAGTCTGGACTTTGCCGGAGAAGAGTCCACATGAGCGTGATGCACTGCAGGGTTTTGCCCAGCCCCATTTCATCTGCCATGATACAGCCATGACTCCCGGGGATCCGCCGGCTTGTCACACAGTCCCAGAGGAATTTCACTCCCTGCCAAAAAATTGTTCTCTCACAGCAGGATGGGGATATCAGCAGAATGATTTCATTACAGCTTCATTACCATAACGTACAGGACTAATACAACAACAAACAGCAAATCTGTGTAGCACATCCCTGGGGACATGCAGTGCTCTAATGAGACAGAGGGAAATCACCTGAGATATAGCTAAAATGCAGCCACATGTGGTTTGGAACAATATTACTGGTGCCATGCACCAGCCACATGCACAAAATCTTACTACATTTTAACTGTACAATTATAACTAGCTTCCTGACATGAATTCCCAGAAATTTCTACCCTTGGCTGCATTAGATAGGCCCAGACCATCAGCTAGACTGCATCAACCACTGCAAAGAGGTTAATAATCTTAACACCCAACTAGTAGTTTTAAAAATACAGAATGACAGAGTGAGCAGAATTGTTTCTGCTGCCTGATTAACTCCCAGAATACCCTCAGCAGCCCTCATCACTTCTGCCTAGAAGCTCAATGACTCACCTGGGGACTCAAGGTCCAAAGCAGATTTAGCTTCAGAGAATACACAGGACTGAGGTTATAGCCCATGTCACATGGTAGAAGAAGACCTCAGCCCTCCATTAGGCTCCAACAAATCACCAAGACAAATAAAAGCAAAACAAAAAGAGAGACTGCACAATGTTCCTCTATCATGCAGTGACAGAGGCAGAGAAAACTAGAGCACTGTGCTGCGAACGTGCAAGCTCCCTGCACTGTGTCAACAGAGCAAGGAGTGAAGGACACAACCTAAACACACCTGGATGGATTCACCCCTCTGTGCTCCATTATTTAGGATTGAAAGATGGAGCATCTTCACCTGCACTTTCAAGTCCTTTTCTTTCTTTCCTTAGGTCTTTTAACACCAGGTTAATTAAGTTTATTTAAGCCAGTTGAACAGTTATGAAACACATTACTGACTAAAAGTGGATTTGGCTTGAGATCCAGTTGAGTAAACCTCCTAGCAACTGAGCAGAAGATATGACAAAGAGCAAAGCTGTGCAACAGTCTGGGAGCATCACCTGAATAGAGCAGCACAGAAATCTTAGTAGGAAAAGACTTATTAGTCAGACTAGAACACTGACCACTTTATCAGAGATATCTAGCTGTCAAAAAACAGACAAGCATGCCTAGGACAACAGCATAACTACCATTACTTGACAAAAGCACCAGTAGGCAGTATCTTACCCAAAACCAGAGTGCCTCCAGCTATGTTGCCAGAGAGGCACATTACACTGGGTCACAGGTTCAGTATCAACTCCGAGATAAAAGTACAAGCTAGAAGCAGCCTACAGTGCTTTCAGAGCCATCTGAGGATCTCCCATGCAGGGGCACATGCAGCTTAACCTGCTTAGCCTGCAAGATCAGCAATCACACCTTCCATCTCTGCTGCCTCTAGGCTTAAAAAATACAGTGCGTCTGTGACGAACTTCAAACTGTCCAGACACCTGCATTAGGTATTTGGAGATTAGTATCCACTGCTTCAGTATTGTTATGTTTCACATATTTACAACAAAATGTTTTTCAGCACTCTCCATTGGTGAATTCTAAGTCTACGTAAGTCACAGACAAGTCACACCTACAAAAGGTAGTCTCTGAATAAAACACAACAAAAAAGGACTCTACCCCACTCAGTGTTGGCAACCATGACAGCAGAAAGAAGAGCTTCAGCATTTCCTGGCTCAGAGACTGCAAATCAAATTAATTCTGCTGATCAGCAAAATACAGTGGTGGAAAGCCTGGCCTGCCCAACTCAGAACTGGGTTGCAGCATAATTTATTCCAACTATAACCCATCACTTTTCACTATGAGTCCCACTCAGGAGAGCAATATCTCCGGACTTCAAGATAAGTAAAGGCTGGACTTTCAGCCATGACTCTGCAAGATCTCATCTTCCTGCAGAATCTAGTCTTTTCCTAAGGTAAGGTGACAAGTGTCAGCCAATGTGCTTTCCTAGACCTGTGCAATCAGTGGACAATAATCACTGAAACCCGTTTCCACTATGAGCTCACTTGACCTACAGTCCCACAGAGAATACACCTGTGCATTAGGCAGCTACAAGTTTATGCTGGGAGTGCTCCGACCATGCTAGATGAGAGGCAAGAGAATAGAAAGTTCTTGCCCCCAAGAACTTCTTTAAGGACAAACAGGACTGTTGTAAAGTCCAGCACATCCTCTTCCTTAATACGGGACAGAAAATATTTGCAGCGTTCAGGACTCTAAGAGGATGGTTAAAACAAATGTTTCACTTTGCACTGCAACAAACTAGAGCCCCTTAGACTTTCACAGACTGTTAGTCTGCAAGGTCTACACAGATCTCACAGTTGGTGGGTAACAATTCCAGCAGAGGAACTGCAGCTTTTTGAAATGCACCAAGTACTCCAGTTGTACCCTCTGGTCCCAATGGAAAACTTACTTCTCTCTGATGGGGCCGTAAAACACGGCTGAGGACAGGATCCACCACAACATGGACAGGTGCTTTGTCCCTGCAGGAGGCAGTTAAGGAAGAAGACCGTGTGATTAATGAGCTCTGCACAGCATATGTTTAGTTTTTTTTTAAATCTCACTGCTATACTGAGGACTCCCCAGCGGCATGACGGAAGCAACTGCCAACAAGGAAGTGAAAAATGGATTAATTCGTTTTGAGAATGAAGTCACAGAAACCTGATCTACAATCTGAAACATCAGTGAAACCATGTATTTGGGCTGTGGTTAGAACAAGAGCAGAATGTTGTTCAGAGACAGAGTTTAAAAGACATTATTTTCCTTCTTTCAATAACAGTATTTTAACTGCATTACTGGAGAGAAGAATCTCCTCCTCTGTCCATGATGACACAGCTGACAGCCCTTTTAAGCTACAACAATAGTACAAAAGCACTACTTCAGAATAAAACCCACTAGAAAGCCCGATATTTGACTGTCAGTCATCTGTTTTTGCTTGACCCTAGGTGCTAATGTTGCATGACTAACAACTAAGTCACAAAATTTTCTAAGCAGCTTCTCCATATGTGCATGCTCATTTCCTGCAACAGGTTTACATTTTTGATGAGCAGGAGATCAAACAGCCTGCAGAACACAAACAACCCACCATGGGTACAATTCTTCAATTGTTACCACATCTGAACCAATTCAGAGGCAGACATTCCCTTGGCATTCAGACCTCAGATCAGACAGATTTGAGAAGAAAGCACATGAACATACAAGGAGGTCAGAGCTGAAGCATTTGTGCCAGGTGATGACTCACTTGTCTATTTTCAGCTGGTCATGGGCACTCAGCAGCGGGGGCTCGTACAGAACCAGAGCTCCTTCCTCAAAAGGGTCATGGAGAGGGCTCCTCAGCCCTGCCCGTTTGATACCCAGCGCACGCACGCCCAGTGGCCCTGAAAGCAAACAAAGGCACAACTCAAAGAACAACTTCTTCCTGGGAAAAAGCAGAGCCTTGCAGAAGTGCCTGATTATGTTTAGGAACAGTGAAGTAACTGGGTGTTGGAGTGGAGATGAAGGCACAACTGGTACAGGCAGCAAACCCATGCAGGGTGTTTGTTTGCAGCATTCTGCCAGCACGCAGCTCTACAGTAGGACAGAGTACAACAAAGGAGCAGAGGCAAAGATGGAGCAATGGCACTGCCTCCCACAATGGGTGCATCAAAATGGGCATGACTTGGTGCAGCAGATACCATATATGCTGGCATGCAACATTATAATTTGTCTAGCACAGTGGCCAACTGCTTCATCCCAGACCTGTGCTACCAACAACCAACCATAAACAGTTACCACACCTCTGTCAGCTATGTCTCAGCATCAGAGCTACTCCTCGTTGTTCTAGGTTTTTGAAAGACAGGGCAGGTTCCAGAATGTGTACCTCAGCAGCTCAGGAAATACATTCCCACATACATAGTACATACTGGGTCAAATTCTCTTTTTGGATCACCTATTCCAGATTTAGAGTTGCATCTTTTACACAAGGTCAGAAATTGATCTTTAACAGTGATGAAGTTTTACACTATCCTAGTTAGCATACTGCCATTACTACTCTAGGGTATTATTTTCTCTCTGTTGAGCAGTAGTAAATGTTTGGCCTTGGAGCTAAGGTCTGTGAACAGCAGAAACCAAGCATTAAGTCCCCTTTCCTAGCATTATATTTTGATGTCAGTATTGAAATGCAGGTGAACACAAAAGGAACACAAACAGAAATCCCTTTCCTCACCAAAACTCAGGCAGCTGTACTCCCAGGATTGATTTTGCTTGGAAAAGATTCAAGCAGGGTCAATTTGCCTGCTGCTTGCTGAAGCTCCTTGCCAAAAGAGAATGTATCACAAGCTGAGGCAACAGTCCATGGACATGAACGAGGAAACAGCCTCATCTCCCAATTAAGAGAGGAAGATAACAGCCACATGAAACAGCTTCCCCAGTTACAATTCTGTTTCAACCTCCTGACAAATCTCCTTTTTCACAAGTTAATTCTGTCAAATTCTTTTTGGGCTTGTCGTTTCATAGTCAGTGTCTGCTTACAGACATATTTTTACAGTTAAAGTTTCAGTGAAACTGGTTGATCTGCCTTTGAATTTTCCAGGTGAAGGGGAAGGAGACAAAAACAGGCTGATTTGTTTCTGAAATCTTGTGTTTCACAGATTCAAACCAGCTGAGGTTTAGAACTTCAAAACTGCCTTGGTTTGAAGATCACCTTGAGACTCAACACACCAACCCAAACAGAAAGAAAACTGGCACATACTATCTTTTTCTCCTATAGCGTTCTATCTGTTAGTACCATTATGTAAATGGTAAACCATTGCTTGGAATTCATCTTGCTTTTGTATTTGCAATAGAGTGTACAATCCTCTGGCACTATATTAAATACATAGCAGTAAAAATGAAAAATGCAATTCTGAGATACAGGATTATCCAAACCAAACACTAGTAAGAAATATGAAGATTTTGCTCATGTGCCAGCATTTTTCTTTCAAAGGATTTCTGGAACATATGCATCAGTGCAAAAATAACAATAATCCCCACAGACATATTTGACAGGCCTGAGCCTCATCTGTTTTACCCATGTCAGTAACCACAGACAATCCTTAAGCCTCCTCATCTTACCTTTATAATTTGGAATGGGGACTTTGAAGGGTTTGGACAGAATGCTGCGGATAAAAGCCTCCTAGGGATTCAGGAACAAAACAAAACAAAACAAAAAACATGCTTAGGAAATCTGAAATCAGAGATTGCTCAAGGTGGCAAGCCCAGGACATTTTTTGAGAATTCAATTTTGTCAAGTGCTGAGAGTCCCTCGATTCAATCTATCCAAGCTCCAACTATTTTCAAGGATATTCAAAGTGAAGAAAGTAACAAACCAACACAACTCCCCAGCACAAACTCTGCTTTTCAAAACTATTTTCCTTTAGGTTTTCTAATGCATGAAACTGATTTCTCATAACTCCTATCTTCTTAAGTCCACTGGCATTATTCTCTTCTTTAAATGCTACTGCTTCTCCCAACGTGGTAATTAAGTTAGGCAATTGATTTCCTGCAAAGAAGCTGAGTTACCATTGCAGGAACATCCACGTTGGACCAGTGAGCATCCAGCCTGTCCAACACCTGGTCTCCAGCAGTGGAAGTCCAGAGAGAACTGGGCAAGCACTTTAGCCATTTGTGTGGAAAGCTACCCATGTCCCTGGGCACTGTATTTTACTGAGATCCCACAGAACTCTCTTTTTCCAGATTTCCATTATAGAAAGTATGTCCAACACACCTCCTTCTACATTAAAATGAGCTAGCAAAAAGCTTCTCCTGAAGATTCTGTGTGTGTTGGCACTTCAATAACACCTCTGATTAAACAGGTCCACTGAAGCATTTGAACTCCCTTGATGAATGAGATCCATACACAACCCCTTTGCTATGGTGTGCCAGCAGTAGCATCCACTTACATGTTGACTGCTATCCAGGCAGAGAGGTCTATTGGTCAATTGAGCGAAGGGTTTCCGAAAAGGTGACCTGTAACATTCTCCACTTTCTGTCTCGCTGACAGGCTTCTGTCTCTTCCGAGTCTGAAAAACACAAGACAAGACAACTTAGGGGCAGCTGTTGAGACCAGAAGATAGATGCATCACTGTCACCCTCGGAAAGCACCTAACCACATAGCTATCCACTCAGCCAGCTGGGTATCTCTGAACAGGCACCATCATTACTCACCCCCACTGCCACAGGGCAGGGTCAGTAACACCACCAAGGCCACCATGCCCTAAAGTTTAACCTGCACAAGAGCTAAAATATTCCAATTACAAAATCAGCTACCACCTTCCAATCTGTAAAAGACCAAAGTGGTCTGTACCAATATCTGTGCCCTCTCCCCCTCAAAATAAAAATAAAATTAAAAAAAAAATAATAGAAGAAAAAAGCAGAAGGTGCAGGGGAAAAAAGGAAGTGTCAATAGCATGGAACAAACTACACGAAAGTCCCCAGAGGCTCCCACAGCATCTGTTGTTACACAGGTGAATGGCCTCATACTGAATTCTAAATCTCATACACTTAGCAAGGCATCTAGATAAATAAGTCTTTGTTCCGTTTCCTGATTTAACACAGTCCTCCTCAGATCAAGGCATGGTTCTAACCACCTGCTGGCACAGAAAAAACAATATGACAGAGAAAGTGCTATGTATGACTCTTTGACCTGTGTGACATAGAACATAATAGCATGATAACATTCTGGTTTGTCCTAAACCTCTACCTATTCCTAGATACCTGCCCTCTCACAAAACAACAGGAAGCTCTCCCAGTAATATTTTTTTCCATAACCACAAAGTATTGCCTATATGCAACAAAATTCTTCTACCAATTACATGCCTACACACAAGATTCTCCCCCTTGGTGAAAACTACATAAACCTGGGGCCTGATCCCCAGAAGACAGGGGAGAAAACAACCTCCGATCAGGTACCAGACACTGACCTGGGCAGCGGTGGGTCGTCCACCACCCCGCAGCGCATCCCCCATGAGGGACCCATGGCTGGAGGCTCCGGGAGCTACACAGGGCCGAGCCCGCCCCCACCCTACCTGGGCGGGGCCAGCCCCTCCGAGGCCGCCACATCCCGGGGACCCTCGCTCACCGTCGGGGGGTGCCAGTCCTCCTCCTCGTCGCCCGCCTTCCTCTTGGCCAGCTGGCTGGGGGCCAGGCTCCTCCTCTGGAAGAGGGGCACAGAAACCATCACACACTGAGGAGGGGGCAGCGGGACCGAGCGGACCGCAAACCCATGAAGCCCGCCAGGCCTGCCTGGCGCCCCCCGCCCGCCCTTCCTCCCTCACACTCACCATCGCCTCACGGGGACGAAGAGAGCGGCACCGTTAATGCCCCGCGCCCAAACTCTTTCGCGCGCACCGCACTGGAGGCGGGCAAGGCGCTGGATGGGCGCCGTCCCGCCTCTTCTTCAAGGCAACAGGCGTGGCCAAGCGAGCGCCGAGCCGCATCGACCTGCTCGGGGCTCCGCTGGAGGGAGGGGGAAATGACCGTCCGAATGACGGACAGACTTACAGGCTGGTAGCGGCCCCTGGCGGGACGCAGAAGGACGAGGCCTCTACCGGGGCCTGTCCCGGCTGCTGGAGCTCCTCCGGCGGGGCGCAGGCAGGGGCCTCTTGCAGTTCCCGGTAACCAGGCGGGCGGCGGCCTTCAGGCCCTGTTCAGGTACCGTGAACAGGGCGCTGACAGGAAGAGGGACACCGTCTCTGCACAAAGGTGCGAGGACAGGAGCTTGAGCTCCAAAATAAATCGAGTTAGACACTGGTTCTGACAGTGGAGCCCCATGGCTTCAGTGACTGCTGGTAGCAGGAGCTAAGTTAGTGGGTGTTGTGATCACAGCAGGCGAGTGAGCCTTTACACTAGAGGGAGAGAGCTGTGGAGATGGAGTTGCCTTCCCTTTACAACCACGTTTCAAAATAGATTGACATTTTTGAACGATTTTGTGTTATTTTACAAACTTAGCTGTTCAGAATGTGGCTGACCCTAAAGCCCTGATGGTGGAGCAGCACCTGTTTGCACAGAGCAAAAAGACAGTCCCTCTGGTATATGCTAAAGGGTATTGGGGGGATTTAGGGTGAAAAAGCAAACTCAGAGCACCAGCAATTTGAACATGTATTTGTTTTCTTTGAAAGAGAAGAGCAGGCTAGTCCTCAGGAAAGAGCAAGACAGTTCTGTTCAATAGATCAGAGCTGACATGATAAATGAGGACCGGTGCTCATCAAGCAGTTTAAAGGAATGACTACAGATTGCCAAACCACAGCATTTTGAAGACACCCAGTTAAATTACCCTTCTGGCTACACAGGAGAAGCTCCAAATAACTCCATGAAATAAGCCAAGTCCTCTGACATGTTAATTTAACACTTCCATCAGTGGGCAAGGAAGGCACCCTCAAGATGAGATTCCCACACAGCTTGTGATCCCAAGATGTGCCTCTCACAGGCCTCGGAGCATGTCCTCTGGAGCCTGTGGGTTCCCACAAGCCTCAGCAGTTAAAAGTGTTAACAGATCTTGGGAAACTTCTCAAATCCCTATACACCATCCATGGATCACCGGGGCACAGGCAGGAGTGAAACATGGCCTTCAGCGCAGTCTAGCAGAGCAAACAAGTCAATGTGCAATGTCTTGCAGCTCTTGAAAAGACTGTGTCTTTCCTTCTCCCTCCAAGGAGGAAAAGGAAGGATGAATTTTCCCTTAGTTGATTGTTTCACTGGTAAACCTGGGAAATAAATGCAAAAACTTACTTCAGTCACCTCCAGTTCCACAGCCGACCTTCTTAAGCATCAAAAAACACAAGAAGCCCCTTTGAAACTATCCTCATCTCAAGTAACATAATATTTTTCTGTTCATGGTGTTAAACATCTATGTTAATACAGTTACGCACTGTTAAGATATATTATGGAGTGGATATAAGACAAAGAAATTCTTGCATCTGTTGGACATGAGGTGTAAGTGGGCATAAATTCCCTGCAGCCAAACAAGACGTCTTGAATACCTGCTACCTTAACCTTACTTTTCCCCTCATCTTTTAAGTCCAAATCCATTTGTCAGTATTTTATTCCCAAAGTGCTTTCAGAGCTCAGTGACAAATGTTAGATGTTGCAATTATTGGCTCACTGGGCCGAGAGTGGTTCTGCAGGAAGGTAATTGGCTATTTTTCCTGGCATGAATAATATTCACATTAATAGCCTCCCTCACCATTGCTTTGAGAGCAATTCTGCTGCCTGGTTTTTTTGCATGTGATGGGAACAGACATGTTTTCTGGTCCAGGCCAGGCTGGGTCAATAATAAGAGGAACGGGAGGGAAAGTGCTCTTTCCTGCTCCATGTAGAGTGACCAGAAAGATCTTAGTCATCTTATACCCAACATAGAACCACTGAGGACTCCATCCTACAGCAGCTTTTCTCATAACCATTCATAAAAAGTCCCAGAGGGACATATGCAGGCCTGGGGCAAAGTGGACATGCATGAGGGACATCCCCCTTCTTCCCAAAGAAACTGACTAAGAGATGCAGCAGAAGTACTTCATTTTTTTTTCTCCCGAGCCAAGACGAAAAGGGCTTGCCCATGGCAGCAGGAGCAGCCACTGACAAGGTCAGCAATGGCCCTCTCCAGTGCTATGGGTCCCAGCGCAGATGCCACTTGGCATTTGCATTTTCATTCTCTCCACACTGGCACCTTCACGCAGAGGTTGAGTCCTCCCTCTTCTCTCTTTCTAATTACACGATTTACTCCTTTTCTATCTGTAATCAGCTGCCATTTATACAGCCCTGAGAGATCACAGGATAATCACCATGGGAAATAATTCTGTGATTTCCCTTGCTCTCTCTGCAGGATTCTGAGTCGCTCCAAAATCAGCAGGGAGAAGGGAGAATGCCAGACATCTTCCTCAGGGACTCTGCAGGATTAGCCCCTCTCCCCCCCAAAACAAATAAAATCATCAAACAGAGCCTGTGTTCCATACCATTGCCATGGTGTGAACTTATGACACTCCCTTCATGTCAACTACCACTACACCTCAGTGGCACCACTACTCCACTCAGACCCTGGTGAACACAGAGGGTCTGCAGTGACCTCCCTGATTTGTGGGATCAGGGATCTCCCTTTCTTTATTCCTTCGCTCTCCCCTTTTTCTTTCTAAGGCTCCTTCCCTTTACTGTGGAGTCCAGGCGCTCCACAGTTCCCCACAGAAGCATCTAAGAAATGTGGTGAAGGAATTGGGGTCCCATAATCAGCTCTTCATAGGCAGGAATAAGGACAGGTCCTGCTCAAGAGAGCTTTGGAACCTTGTAGCAAAGAAAACAGCATGAGAGAAAGATAATGTTAGAAAATCTCTCCTGATGGAAGGACACCTCAGACCTCATCTAACAGCTTCAGCCATTCTTTCATGAAAAGCAGAGGTGAAAAGCTGTAATCATGATAAGAAGGGCAGAGCTACAGCTTTAACAATATTCAGCAGTGCCACCTGGATCTTTTAGGTGAAGCTCTGAAGTGACCAGGACTGCAGGATGAAAAGCCCCACGCACCAGCATAGTTTGGCCATATTTAGCTGGGAAAGTAATTAATTAAATATCCTTCCCGTTCATTCCTTTGCAAACCACAAGAGGGAAACTCAATACGATCATACCAGGTTGCTGTCAGCAGGAGTTGTGATCCTGTTTCATCACCACCAGAGACAGCTCAACTGCCCTTCCACCAAAGCCACTTACTGAGTCAGGAAACATTAAGTGCTTTAAAAATATTAACTTCAGGAAGAAAAATCTTTTTCCTTTCTGGAGGTCAGGTGCCATCCAACATGTAGCTGGGCTGCATGCTGGATGGAGGCAGAGGTTCAGCAGCATGGATCCCAGCACTGCCACTGCTTTTGGCACATTTGCATGAATATCACCCAAAAGAGAACTGAGTCATGAGCCCAGACTGGTGCGAGTCAGGTGGCTGATACACTTCCCACCCCCAGCTGTCTGGCTGCTGAGATTCCACAGAGCTTGAGCACTTAACAGCTGTGCCTGGTGCTGAAGATTTGTGGCTAAAAGGCTGACCCACATTCCACCCAGCCATCTATGCAGCACCCTCCATCACAGCTGTACAGCACCCACTTCAGCCTGAATCCTGCTCCATGGTGAACACAGCCTCAGGCTCAGCTCTCCTGTCCCATAGTGGAGTGGCACAGATGGGCACCCACTGCCCACTTCGATCTCAGAACCCTTCCCCATCATATACTACATACTACATTTCACAGTTTCTTTTGATTCACTTATGACTACTGTCCCTTTGGCTCCACTGGTGCCTAATCCTTATTACTGTTAGGAAAAAAAAACAACTTTGCTAATCTTGGTTTACTAACAACAACAAAAAAAGACCCATCAAATGTTTTTTCCTCAAAGGAGCAAAAACAAAACAGGCAGGGACAAGTCTCCACAACTGCTACTCCAGTGAACTCTGAGCCCCAGATATGCTGCACACCCACTTCCTTCTTCACAAGTTAGGTGCATCGCTCTCATACCTTCTTGCCTTTGTGCTGGAAGTCAAGATGCCCTCCCCTTGAGGGCAGAGACCTCTGCTGAGCTGAGCTTGAAAGCCATAAGATGTAGGAAGGACTGGTGGCATAGAGGCAGGAGTAGGACATGAAATGATTGGGGAAGCAGGAAGACAATTGACCTCCAGGTAATGCAACAGCCTCCTCCAGAGACAAAACCTTAGGCTTTCTCCTTCAATGTTGTTGTTGCACCCAGTAGTAATCACAGTCACTAATTTGATGTTAAGCAGCTGATTCCACTTCAGGCTCATTGCACTGGCTGAAGAGTACCTGGAAGCAGAGGCTCACCCACTAGCCTGGGTTTAGTGTTGCTCACCTACAAAGCAGTATCCCCTCCGTTCCAAGAGAAACCGTGAGCAACTTGAGTGCTTCAGCTATTCCCCACTCTGTGGGACTGCTTTCAAGAGCCAGCCCTTCATTAGAGAGGAAGTCTGTCCCTGTAAGGTACTTTCCCCTTTGCTCCATCTTTGCTTCTAATTTCAATTTTTTGCCAAAATGTTTTAAAACATGCATGAGTCTGACTCAGCAACCCAAAATATTTCATTTGATGCAAAGCAAAATGTTCTATTTTGTTTACCAGCTAATTAGCTAATCTTACTCACCTTTACAAGCACAGGCAAGCCAAAACCATAGCCTGGAAACAGTAAAAAGCCTGGATTTAGGAAAACATCAGAGTCAAGCTGTGTTGGCATTTACAAAAACACATCCTTCCTTTCTTAAGGGGAGGCCAAAATGACTTTCCAAATTCAGCTTGTTTTTGCAAATTGGTTTAGCCCTGCTGAAGTTCCATTTTTACAAGAAATTTACAGTCAGTTGCCATTTTCCTTGCCAAGTTCAGACATTTACAGATCACTCAGAGAACTGCAGAACAAACCCATGGGCAGATCTCAACCATATGAGCCAGAGACAATCCCTGATCCTGCTGAGTCCTCACCACTCCCCTAGAACTGCCTCCAGAATTCTTTTTGGCTGCATTTAGGGATGCTGCTTATGGATACAAATATACCTCTATGCAAATCCAGTTGCAGGACCAGGACTGAAATAAATAGGACTGCAATAATCTTCCCATAACAGCTACCTCCATCATGTCACTTTTATCATGTACAGGGAGACACCCACCATAGTCAGCCTGGGTGTGAAAAACTGAAAAACAGAATATCTATGAAAATATATATCATATACACACTTTCTAGGCAGTTAATCTATCAATCACCCTCTACCACATTAAAAGTATTTCACATCATTTTGCATGATCAAGAAAGACTTTTCTGCAAATGGGATTTTCTGTAGGTCAGAAGGAAGTCCTTCCCTCCCTGCTGGCCGAACTCTGCAGAGACCAAGACTCTCCTATGAGAACAGTTTGACTCTTGCATATGATTTTTGTGATTTATACAACCTCCAAGAGCCAGGAGAGAGGCTGACTAGCAGCAGAGATGTTCTCTACACTGACTCCTGGGTTTGAGAAAACCGTCTTGATGGGTGGTGGATGTGCATCCCTTGGAAGACATCTCCTGAAGTGTGCACAGTCCTCAAAACACTCCAGCTCCTCTGTTTAAAGGGGGATTGACAGGAGTTGAGTATAACATACAGATTTTCAGATTTTTTTGTGGCAGTCCACAGTCCATCCAGACATTGCCACTATGTTACACATTGCCCCAGGTCTTATACGGCTCCAGTGAGCCTCAGGGCCAGCTTAGGAGCTCACAGCACAGACCATGCAACCTTGAACATACCTGGTCTTGCTGGGTAGCCAGACCATCACATTGCTCAGCTAATAAGGGATGTATCACCTCTAACACAGAATCACAGAATCACCAAGNCTTGGAAAAGGCGCTGATGAGGAGTGTGGATGGAGCCCTCCCTGGATCTTTGTTCGCAAAGCCTAGCCACGACGACCTCTAACCATGTGTGACTGCTCTGCTCAACCACTTTGTCCTTGCTTAGAGAAGTCCTTCCTCTAGCAGGAGGCAAAATATTATTCTCTCTACCCCTGATTAAATTTCAATAACAAAAAAAAATCTGGTGCCTATAAGTAATGGCTCAGGACTGAGGAAACATCATTTCATTGGGGCAATTAGTGCAGTCTAATTAAACCCTAGTCTTCTGATCAGGCTCTGCTGATTAAGTGGGTTGCAGGCACTCTGGATTATATTAATGAAATGGATCAGTTAATTACATGACAATCAATAAGAAGCAAAAAGTAGGACAAGCAATTTGCCTTTAAATGACCATCTAAATTCATCAACATGATACATGTTTGCAAGTGTTAAGGGAAGGAGCAGACATGACAGATCTCTTCGGCACTAAGATAATCATTTCTGATAGCTACAATTCATGAAAAGCAGAGAAATTACAGCATCTTCTTGAAAAAAACTATTTTTTGTAGTAGTTTACAAAACAAGCAGAGCACCAGCAAAATCAGCTAGTGGGGAAAAAAACACCTTCAAACTTAGCTTTTAATAAACTGAAAGTCTTAGTTTGGAGCTGTGACCTAAAATGGTCAGCATTGCTTTGAACCAGAGACATTGTGGTCTTGAATGATTATCTGACTTAGAGCTCCCATCCAAATTGAAAACCTTGGTGAAGTGGGAGCTGGAAAATGACATTGTTAAAGAGGCAATTTTTGCCCTGAAAGGCTTACAGCCTGAATGGAAGGACTTGGAAAATAGAGGGGAAAATCTATTTTGTAAAAAAATACAGAAATATCTGTTGTTCTCGTTTTGCAGTGTTCAAAACAGGCACTGTGAGGGATTTTCAGCATTTGTAATAAGTGTTTTTAATCATTTGGGTTGGGCTTTTCTTAAAAAAAACACAACAACAACATAAAAACAAACCACCAGAAAAACAACAGAAAGCATTATCCAGATAACTACTGAGGATTTCTCCTCTCTGAAAGCAGGCTTTTCAGTCAAGCTAAAAAGCAATAACATTTTCAAGGAAAAAAAAAATCAGAAAAAAGTGAAATGTCTGACAATCTTCCCAGCCTTGAAAAAAAGGATTGAGTATTTTGTTTTTGACTTTCTGCTTTATGATTTTAGCTGTCTGGATAAGGCAGAATTAGGAAGGTGACTTTTCCTTCTTCCAGAGGTGGAGACCTGAGGTTCAAAAAGATGAGTCTTACTCCAAATCATGCCTGCAATCACAGACTCATTAGGTGAGGAGGGACCTCTGAAGGTCTCTGATGCAATTCCATGCTCCAAGCAGGGCCAACTTCTCTGAGGATGGATAATCCAGCACCTTCATCCCAGTCACAGGGAAATTGCACAGAAGTTTTCAGCCTTAAGGTTCAGTGCTCTAACAAATAAATGTCCTGATGCCCCTCACTGTCCTGGGACTGTCATGGAAGAAATCCAGAAGCGTTGGCATACACAGTAGCATCTACAGTCAAAGGGGAAAGAGGCTGAAAAAGAGAAGTACGGGCTAGAGCTTTTAGAAACCTTCATGCTCTGTCCACAGCCTTCAGTAGGGACAAGAATAATTGAGTGTGGGGAGCTCTCCAAAACAGATTCATCCAAACCAGCTTTGGTTTTGACACTCAGCTCCCCCTCAAGCCTGTCCTCAAGCTGTACTCCAAAGCTGTGATACCTGATTTGTCATCGTAGTTTGTTTTCTCCTCCTTTCAGTCAGCTAACAATTGCATTTCTGGGGCACAGAGCTCATTTATGAGTCTCTGCAGCAATAAAACAAAAAAGAAAGAACCTCAATCCCACTACCTGGACTGCCAGGTGAGGAATTTACTAGCCAGTTGTAGGCAATCATTTGCCATCTTACACAGGAAGTGGATCAAGCTACTGGGGAACTTTCAGCTCCAAAATCCACTAGAAAAAAAAACACTAGGAAAAAAACCTGAAACTGCCAGAAAGCAGGCTGTAGTGAGATGTTAGTCAGTCTCTTCTCCCAGGTTACCAGTGAGATGACAAGAGGAAATGGCCTCAGGTTGCACCAGGGGAGGTTTAGATTGGATGTTAGGAAAAATGTCTTCACTGAAAGAGTTGTGAGGGATTGGAACAGGCTGCCCAGGGAAGTGGAGGAGTCACAGACCCTGGAGGTGTTTAAAAAATGTATAGTGTGGTACTTAGGGACATGGTTTAGTGACATGGTGGTGATAGCTTGATGGTTGGCGTTAATGATCTTAGAGTTCTCTTCCAACCTTAATGATTCTGTGATTCCTCTCTGAAGCAGAGGAGGGCGGATTGCAGTGAGATGGCTCAGCTGTCCTAGCAGCAGGCTTTACTGATGCTAAGAGCTCCAGGTTCCTGGAATTGCTTTTCCAAAGTCTTTCCAGCTGGCTGCCGAGGTAGAGCCTGTGGAGAGTAGAGGCAAATACTTTACATCTTTTTTAAGCTTTATTTCTGAAGGAAGTAGAATTATGCTGCTGTTCTCGTTTTATTTTTTTTTCCTAATAACTTATAAATCCTTTGCCTGCTTGCACCAAATTTTTCACAGGGAGATGAAATGTGCTGTTCTGACAAGTCTGGAGTAAACAGGCAGCTGGGGAGAGGACAGAGCAACTCCACTAGTGCAAAATGCCTCTTTAATGACAATCACACCGGGGGTATAAAACATCTCATTTACTGGGCACTGTGGAGTCCAAGCAGAGCTCAGCTTCCAGAAACAACTCCATAGGAAATAGGCTGCACTGGTTCAGCCCATCTGTCTCCCAAGTAGGTTATCCTGCTTTACAGCAGGGTTTTGTAGTTCACTCTGAGCAATGCTTGTGTGCAAGCAGCAATAAAGAGTTGATTTCTAGTATGGAAGGAGGTTGTACTCAGGGCTGCTTCAGTGCTGAGCTGCTGGAGTCATCTCATGTGCAGAGCTCTACTACGTTCCAGGGTGTATCATCAGGCACAAGCCATCAGATGTATCAAGGCATTCTTCCTCTTTACACAACTCTAATGCCATGCCCAGTTTGGGGTACCCAGTCTCAGTGTGTCAGAAGGTGAGAAGAGTGACAGGGATTGTCAGAGCCCTTGAAAGTAGGAAGTGCAGAAGGAGACTGAAAAGTCTATAATTGTTTTAGTCTCAGCAAAGGGCAATATGAGAGCAATCTGCAAATTTGCATAAAGTTCTTGTGAATAAAGGAGTCTTCTCTGTGATCACAACAGGTAGAATCATAGAATCATCACAGTTGGAAAGAACCTTCAAGATCATCAGGTCCAACCAACAGTCCTGCACTACTGCTATCCCTAAACCATCCCCTGAAGTGCCACAGCTACCCATTTTTTAAAAACCTCCAGGGATGGTAGGGAAGGAAGTGGTAGAATTCAGTTGAAGCCCAAGAGGATATGGGTTAGAAATTAAGGAAAACCTTGCCAAGAGGAAAAATAATCCTGTCTGGACAGGGATGGAATTCTGCCTTTGCAGTTTCTAAGAGCAAGCAATCCACCCTTCAGCTGGGTAGAGGTGACCCCTAGACCTCCCTCCTGACCTAGTTTCTGTATTTCCATAAAGAAACCATCATGACTGAGGAGACCACTGGCAGCTTAATGCACTTAATGGACAGGACACAAACCTTGGAAGAGAGGATGACGGCCTGTCAGCTTGCTTCATGTGCTGTGCAAAGCCCAAGGACAACTCCTACTCCATTGCTCTAGACAAAAGGGATGCTGCAAATTCCAGATTATCATTCATGACTAAGTTTCCTATCTGTATTCAGGAAAACCTTGGGGTTTTCCTCCATGTCATAATGAAACTACAGTGAATTAGCATTTTAAAGGCTCTGCTGAATCTATTTTAGGTAAGAGCAATGTGATTGTCACCTGTTTCAAGTTGGCCAAACCGCTATCCCACTATATAGTGGAGAATTTCAGTCTCACTCTCCACATTGCCGTTTCTGTCCGTGATATTTGACTGTCTGGAGAAAATCAGCACTTTCAGCTTGAATTGTAAAACTGCACTCATATAGGTAGCATCTACCACACAGACCAAAATTCTCCCTACTTGCCAGAGCACAGAGGCTGCTGCACACATCCAAAATAAACATTCAGTGTGTATGGATGAACCTGCTGGACACTAGCAATGCTCCTCTGAACACCAAGAATAAAGCTTTTCCCCTTCAAAGGCAGGTTCCCAACTTGTTCTTCTTGGAGGGTCTCTTTTGAAAGCACAGGGAGCCCAAGTCAGCTGATTGCACCACACAGTCTAATCAGCAAACCTGGCATGTTTGTGTGCAGAAAAGGAAAAAAAAGACTTGATCACTATTTACCTTTTACCTTAACCAAGCCTGCCTTGATCTCACAAAACCCAGGGTGCCTGGAGTACAGAGGCACATGTTCAAAGAGACAGCAATAAGTTAATCTGAAAGCAAAAGGTGCTCTTTAGGCAGGCGGGAAGAAGCAATTAGAAAGCAGAGCTATTACAAAGCTTCAATAAATGACATCAAGGCAGCCATTATACACTCACTAAAGCATGAGTGTTCTCCATTCTTGTCAATCAAAGAAAAAACAAGACTGTAGACACATGGGCCAGACTGCAAAGGCAGGAGCTGGTAGGGCTCCTCACCATTCCACTCGAGCAGCCAAAAGCAGGTACATCAACATCCATTGTGCTCCTTGAGCTCCACGGAGCAAAATGAGCATCAGCTTTCTGGAGGCAGTGCCCCATTTTGGTATTATCTGTGCACTCACTTTTTAGCTCAGCATTTTAATTATCATTTCATTTCACCTTCAAAAACTATTGCCTGGCCCACTTTGGTCCTGGGAAGCCTTATGACAAATCAAAGGGCACTTAATGATTTTGTGTCCCCAGAAAATGTAATGCCAGAGCTGGATTCAAGATCCTGTCACATCAAAACTGCAGTTGCAGGAGATTCCTTTCTGCATAATTCTCCCATCTCTAGTTTCTTGTTCTTAAAACACAGCTAATCATTGCACAGCTTTTGTGTATTTAGGCTATAAGCTCTTAAGGGCTACCCAAGGATGCCATGCATGAGTTGCCCTTCCACCAGACCAACAGAGGATGACCTGCATGAGCTGAATGCAGGCAAGGTTGGCAGTGAGACATGATATCTTTTATCAGAAAAATTGATTCACAAAAACCAAGAGGAGCAGTTTCCCTTCAGCAAGCAACATCAATACATGTATATGGATGCAGAGTTAGTGATTCTGCATAGCATTTCACCACCTCCCTTACAACATCCCTCTCTACTCCTGTCCTTTAACAGCATGACTTTCAGGAAACTGCTCCCCAACTCAGGCTCTTCTCATCCTACAGCCAGGCCTGAATTCCACATGTTGGTGATTCAAACCCAAAACTTCTCTCCTACACCAGATGTGTGCCAGCTGCCAGTGAGCAGCATGAGCTGCAATCCTCCACTCAGCTGCCTCTGACTGAAGGAGCAGGGAGAGGTAGCAGCACAGCACATTCCTTGTGCAGGCCAACAGCTCCTCACTCCTTCTCCCCCAACCCCAGGAGATCCCAGCCACATTATGCAGTATGTTGTAGCTTCTAATCCTCAAGGGCTCAGAGAATTGCTTTGACACTGAGCAGGCTCCTGTTGGAGTTTGGAAGATGCCCATGTGAGTGTGTGATCCCTGCTGCCACCCTCTGCTGTCACCTCTGCTCACAGGCAGATCTCTATAAGCCTCCCGAGCCGCTGTGGAGCTGGGGCTGCCAGCAGCAGTAGGAGCCCTTTCCACTGCTGTAAGCACTGATCCCTCCTAAAACCTGAAGCGATTGCATTAATCAGTTTGCTTCGAAGTAGGCCATACTGAATGTGTTTGAGCCTGGCTGATAAAACAGGGAGAGGAAGAAGTGCAAGGAGATTAGAAAGGAATCGTGCTTAATTTGGGAACGTCTCTGAAGATTTATTCCAAAGTATGAAAGCCATGGAGAACGCTCCCGCCCAGAGATTAAAGATGCTCTGACTCACATCTCTGAGGCCTGACAATAGCTTATTCAGGAGAGCTTCTTGCAGTCACAAGACAGAGGATACAGTTTTCCCAAAGCATTTCAATTTTCAAGAGGAAAAAAAAAAAAAGATTAGACTTCATTAGTTTCACCACATAACATGAGATGCCACCATCCCCATCTCTCATAAAGCTGGCTATAGATTCCTGAGCTTTTGTCAGCCTGAGAAAAAACAGAGCCAGCAGTTGGTGACAACTTCTGAATCACCACTTTCTGGCATTTCCCATTGCATTTGGCCTAAAAAAAAAAAAGCAGAGCTAAGCAGCCAGTGGGAGGCCCTTGCTTATCAGGTGGGAATGCAGCAGCCACCACCCTTTACCTGCTGTGCCCCTTTATGTCTCCTTCTTCCACAGAAGGGAAATCCAGAGGCTAAATCCATTCAGCAGTTTTATCATGATGGCCTTTTCCAAGTCACCTGGTTCTCCCTGCTTCACAGCCAGGTCTGTGAGCATCGCACAACCCCTGAGCAGGTGTCTTGATTCTGCCAATCCCATGGGTGACCCACTGAGCTCTGGGTGAGCGGATGTTGCCAGGACCTTAGCATCTCTTTCCCCACAAGCTCATGATGGCCCCAGCATCCACACCAACCCCAGATGAGCCTCCAACGGAAAGAAGATGACACCTACAAGGGGGCATGCGTAGGAATTGGTCTTGCATTTTCTGCTTTTCTCCTCTCATCAGTTGCAGAAGAGAAGGGGATGGCGAATTTGAGAGAAATGGGATGGCAAATACAAGGAACAGTGGGATTGCTATCAACAGACTGTGGGTGCTGGAAATCCCTTTGGGAGTGCTGCTGTAACTGAGCCTTGGGGATGAGCAGCAGGACAGCTCCAGGGCATTGGGAAGAAGAAACCAGAGTCAACACTTGGTTGATGTGAACACAACTTTGACATCACTTCTTACAACTAGTGTAAACACAGCCCTGTGTTTTTACTCACAAGGAGCTTTTGGTAGATAACCAAGTGAAGAGTTTGTGGCTGTTGCTATTGACATCAACACCATCAAGGTGAAGGCTGATGTGAGGTACACCATCTGGGAGGTGTCACCTCTCATCTAGGGAGCTCAGGCTTCTGCTGCAGAGTGCTGCCAGCAGGGTTCCTCTGCAGCACTGTGTATGGTACTGCCCATCAGCAGCTCAGGGGGACAGGGGAACTAGAGAGCAGGAGAGCAGCCATGGCACTGTGTTGCTGCTGCATGAGATGTTCCCTTGCATTGCTGAGCAGCAGATCATCTTTAGCACGTTACAGACAGTCCTTTCTGAGCAGCTGCCACTGCTGCTCCTTGTTCTGTTCTTCAATATAGCTGGAGCAGAGACAGGCCCAGCCCCATAAGAGGCTCTACAGGGTGTGTTTTTATCTTCCTGCTGATGAAGAAGGACAGCCAGAGCCTGCTGAACAGAAAAGGCTATGTACCAGCTTTAGGCATCCAGGTAATTGTACTCATCTCCCATCCATCATCCCGGGAACAGCAGCCACAGTTGCCAGACCTAATGCCCTTTATGCCATTTCTTTCATGGAACTGGCTTGAAATTGATTTTGAAACAGAAACAAGAGGCTGTATCAGTTTTCCCCTTGGAGGTATGACAGCATGTCTGCTTTCTGCCAGGTTAGGTTATTTTTGTTCCCTTGCTGTATATATGTGTTTTCCTCTGGCTCTGTATAAAGGATCCCATCCTTTCTGAAGTCAGACTGGGGGAGTGGCAATGATTTACTTATAATATGACATGGATGCTGTGTCCATCACCTTCACCCTCACTGGCTTTGTTTGCCAAGGAAAGGGTTCAAGGAAGAGATGTGAGGCAGATCCATTCTCTACAGCTCAATCAGCCCTTTCCAAATCCTGACATCCATCTGCCAATCCATGGAAGGAAACTGAGTTTAAAAGCTAATGCACAAGATTGCCCCAACTGTGGCAAGGTGACCCCATCAAAAGGCACCTCCAGGTTTCCAAACAGTGCAAGGTTGTAGGATTGCTTTTTGATGTCTTTCTTGAGGCTCTGAAGTTCCTGCTTTACAATTTGTCTCTCTAACCTGTAGTGCTAAGAATGTCCAAAGAGGTCATAGTCATGCCCACAGATCTCACTCCTCTTCTGCAGACATGCAGCAAGATTATGATCTTCTGGATGGAAAGAGATTTGTGGAGAGGAGCCTAAATCAGAAAAAGAGTGGAATATTTTTTGTCTATTTTTTTTTCTTTTTTTTCCACACTATCTATCTTTCTGTTAAATACTAACAACCAAGATTTCCTGTATTCTTAGAAGCAGAATTCTTATAACACCATCTGATCTTGAAGATTCCTGTTAACAGCAGTGTCATTCACTAAACTCAGCTGTCAGATCTACTCCAGTGGCACTTTAAGACACTGCCAGCTGGTGTGGATCTAAACCTGTTGTGAAGATAGTCCTCTCAGCCCCAGTCAGGATTTAGGTGGGGCTCAAGGAGCCTTCACAAAACCTCCACAGAACCAGAGTCACAGAATAGTAGAGGATAGCAGGAACCTCTGGAGGCCATCTTATCCAACCTACCTGCCTAAGCAGGGTCACCTAGACCTGTTTACTCAGGACCATGTCCACATGGGTTTGAATATCTCCAGGGATGGAGAACTAAAACCTCTCTAGGCAACCTGTTACAGTGCTCAGTCATCATGATGTTCTGGTGGTGCCAGGGGTAGTTCCCCCTCAGGTGCAGGACTTTGCGCTTCTTGTTGAACTTCATGAGGTTCCTGTTGGCCCATTTCTCCAGCTTGTCAAAGCCCTTCTGGATGGCAGCATGACCCTCTCTTGTATGAGCCATTCCTCCCAGTTTTGTCTCGTCAGCAAAAGTACTGAGGGTGCATTCTGCCTCATCATCCAGATCATCAATAAAACGTTGAACAAGATTCGTCCCGATATTAACCCCTGGGATACGCTGCTAGCTACTGACCTCCAACTAGACTTAGTCCTGCTGATCACCACCCTCTGGGCATGACCATACAGCCAGTTTTCAATGCAACTCACTATCTGCTCATCTCCAGTATGGAAGAGGTCTTGCTTTTATCAGCAAATCTATTGTTGTGCTTTACTATCCTTTCTTTGGATTTTTTTATCTTCTTCACTACCTTTTGAAGATGACTTTCAAACAGTCTCTCCTTGCACCTGGCTAAACCTTGGTACCACATACAGAGGAAAGTGGAGAGAGATGCTCTTTTTCATTATTTGCTCTGTCACTGAGAGGAATAGCCCTGCTTTGTGGCATGGGCTCATTCAGCAGCGTTTCATGTCTCTGCATCTGAACCTCTTGTTTACAGATTGCTCTGGGGCTGTTTTTGTTAGTGGTTGATTGAGTGGTCTCAGCATGGCTCTTGTGGAATACCCACATCTTCCGTTCACCATGGAGCAGATGGAAATGTTCTCAGTGAGACACTCATGCATATGCAATATCTACAGAGGAAAACATCTCAGCCCTTATTGCTGCTGCCAACAGTGGTGCCTGTCAGCTTCTGGGTGAACTTGACTGATATATATTCGGGCAGTATCAGAAAGGAGCATTTTCCATTGGTGGAAAACTCCCCAAGTCAAGTATAAATGCCATTGATGCTTCTAGTAGAAAATCTTCAGATGCTGTAAATATCCTGCTGAAATTGCTTCTTTTGTAACTGAGTGTCGAAATCTTGACAAAATACTTGAAAAAAACCTTTTTGAAATGTTTTGGCCACCTTTTCAACAAGACTGTGACTAGTAAATACAATGGTGTTCTTTCTACTTGAGCAGCCCTTTATACCTGCTGGAGTCTTCTAGTGAGTGAGACTAAGGTATGAAAGACTTCAGGAAGCAAAACCACCAACACATTTGGAAAGGACAGAGCATAAAAAAGAGTGCCAGACATTTAGGGATATTCTGGAACTGACATTAAGCCATTTTTGTGCTGCCCAGAGGTTATATGGCTAAAAAAGAACATATGAAGAAGTCTTATAATTAAAGAGTAATGATTTTGGTGCCCTTGTGTTGGGAGAAAAAATGGAGTGAGGAAACCAAGTGGAACTGCTCTCTCACTAGCTGGAAATAGATACTGTGGCTAATGCACCTGCCCAGCATAAAAACATGTGGATTTATAGGTATGGCTGAGTGAATTATGACCCTACATATTCCTGTTTGTCTGTAACACAGCAGACCAGCTCTCCTCTCCCACCTGCCATTCTTAATTACTGTTAGGAGATCTATTAAATATTTTAAAAGGTATGTTTGCCATCAGTCATACTCATTCTCTAAATATTGTCTTGGATCCAGAATATCCCTCCACTGACCACAAACATCCTATAGTCAAAAACTTGGTGTTCTCAGCAAGATCCAAAATCCATAAATGTTTGGGTTTAGTAGAAATGGAGTTTTTCTTGATCTTTCACATGCAAGGACAAGTTTCTATAGATGCTATCCTTTAGCCTGTGAAATGCTGAATGGCCAAACAGTGAGGCACCAAGCTCAGGCAGTGCTTGCATTGACTAGCTGAGCCCTGATTGATGTGTGGATGGTTTATGCTTTGTTCTCTAATGTACTTTCAGCAGCACTAATAAAATTTCCTTTGAACAAGCGGGAACAGGTGATCACACAATTATGTGTGTCTTGTCTGTCTGGATGATTCAGCCTCATGTTGTTGTCATAGCAGCATGTCTCCACCACGGGCTCACAAGTTGAGGTAGGGCTCTTTTGTATGTGCTAGTTTGCTATTTGCAAACAAGAAACAAAACCCTGTGCCCTGCTTTGGTAGAGGAGGGTTTGCTGTGTTGTTGGAATTGTAGCTGCATTTAAATGTGGGAGGAAAAATGGAACTGATTGTCAACACCCTTTGGATACCCCTGAAAGGATTTCCAAGGATGAGAATGCAGCCTAGAAAGAGCTGTTAAATTTGTTTCTGTATCATCTGGAGTGAGAGTTAAGTTCTCTTTTCTTGAAAAGGTAGCAATACTGTTTGGCAGTGCTGTGTCTTCCACATCCCAGCATTTCTTATAATACTGCAGAGAAGATTCTTGGTAATCCTAAGGAAAAGGAAAGGTTCTGAGGGAGAGGAGACAGCTCTGCAAGGGATATATGCAAGGCAGGGATGCTTGTGTTGTGTCCCAAGAAGAAATTCAGCAGGTCCATAAAGGGAATAGAGTAGTGAAAGGTATAGAAGAGAGGAAGAACATGTGCTCTTGAAAGGGACAGCCAAAGGGAGGAGCAGCAAGCACCATATATGTTGAAGCACAGCGCTGTCCTAAGCTCACAAGGGACTTTTCAGCAGGTCACTTCTGTTCGCTAGGTGAACACTGGTCTTGGGTAACTGTCTGAAGAGAAGAATTCCTGCCTGGGAATCGAGGCCCCATCCCTAGAGGCATTCAAGGAGAGGCTTGACAGGGCTCTGGACAAGCTGATCTAGTTGGGGATGTCCCTGCCCACTGCAGGGGGGTTGGACTACATGACCTCCAGAGGTCCCTTCCAACCCAAACCATTCTATGATTCTATGATTCATTCTATGTGCTGAGACCATTTGTGCCCTAAATAGGAGGGCAAAACATTACTGATTTTATGAAGGATGAGCTTTGGCATCTGAAGGTGAAGGAGGAGCACAACATGGGTATGAGGTAGACTGTGGGCCAGGTAGATGCCCTTGCAGCAAAGCCAAACCCTAAGCCAAACCCTGAGCTATGACACAGCTTTTCCCATTGCTTTAAAAAACACATTTTCCCCGCTCCTTGTCCCAGGAGGAGGCCAGAAGTGCTGCATACAGGCTGAGTGCTGCAGGAAAGAGCTTGCAAATAAACTGAGAGCAAAAGAAGAAATATTTTAATGAGACTTTGAAAGAGTCTATTTAGCTTATCAGAAATGAGGTCAAGAGGTGATTTGATTACAGTGCATAAGTGCCGTCAGCGGAAGAAAACACCAGTTTCTAAAGAGCTTTCTAATCTATCAGAGAAAGCTGGAACAAGAGCCAGTGGCTGAGAGATGAAGCCAGACAAATGCAAATAAGACATAGGGAGCATATCTTTAGCAGAGAGGGAGATAAATGGGAAGAGCAAACTCAAGGAGAATGGCACTCAGTCTCTCTGGGTGCCTTCAACTAGAAGTTGGATAACAGGCTTAAGCTAGAAAGGAGCCAGGCTGGTTCCAAGGTGGCATTTAGGAGCCTGTGGTATATGGATATAAGTATAAAGTTGTCTGGCACTTCTTCGTCTCTTAATAGCAAGAAAACCAAGGTTCTTTCTCTTGTGGGGACAGAAAAATGTTTGTGCATAGGCTTTGGGCAAAACATGGTTGAGTCACCACGAAGAACTCAGCTCAATGTTTATGGTTTCTAGGTCAACAACTGGGGGCCTGATCTTCCAAAGGCTTAGTGGTCTGAGCCTGCTTGGTGTTCCACCTGGCAAGGACCAGCCACATCCTGGTGAGAAATTCCAGCCTAGTGCAAGGAAAAGCTCTGCCAAGGGTAGGAATTAAGGCATTGCCAATTAGGAACATAAACAAATAAACATATACTAGAAGTCCATCTCGTCTCTGGCACTGGTAGGGAAGTCTATCGGGGGTTAGGGAGAAAAACTTGTCTGGAGTGATCCTTCTGTGGAATTTCTTCCTTGTTTCCAGCAATTTGCGGCTGTTGGACTCGTGAAGCGAAGGCTGACACACAGCTGTTAACAGGCCCTGAAGGATGCTTCTCCCATGAAATTCTGAGGTTGCTTTTGGATCTATTATACTTTTGCCTGGAGCAATAACATTTGTACTTTAGTAACAAAATGTGTGAAAAAGTACATCCCTTTGCTTGTTTCCCTCTGAGCCTCTCACTGGTACTTGTTTTTTGGGTTGGGTTTTTTTCGGTGTGACAACTGCAATATACTTACTAGTTGCCATTTCTTTGTGCTAGTCAAGGTTGTTGAGGCTTCTCCCACCCTCCTGGATATTCAGGGCAGACTATCCTGATGGAGTCAGTCCCTTCCTGCAGTCAAAATGGCATATCCCCTCCATCTGTAGATGTGTCACAGCCAGCTCACCACGGTTTGTTCCACATCAGAGGCCCAAAAGAGACGCATGCTAAAGCCATCTTCCAAAGCTGGATTATAAAGGGTAAGGAGAGTATATGCAAGCAGTATGCCAGAAAATTCAGTTTATCTTGAGTTGGCAAGGAAAATTTTTATTTTTCACTTTTAGTTTACCCTGTTTCTAACTCCAGCATCTCTGGGAGAACGGGCAGTAAGCTCAATCAAAAGAACTTCCCAGCACTAATTTCTGTGTTTCTCATCTGAATCCCTCCTGTGTGATGATAAGAGAGGGTTTCTAAGTCTGGATCCTCCATGGATATCTGGGCAGCTGCCTCTTTATTATTGCTGTGTTTTCTCCTTTTTCTCTGTGTGGCTGGGTTGAATACAGAAAACTTTTAACAAATAAACCAAATGAGCCCTTTTTGGCTCAGGGGTTATTTGCTGGTCAAACAAGAATTTAAATATTTACCACTCCAAAGTGAAGGAATTTCCTGGGTTGTGCTGACTGGTAAATGATACAGCTTATTCAGCAATGAGTTAAAGTTGTGGTTAAGTCTAGGAAATAATTCCATATCAGTAATGGGTATTTACTGGCAAGTAGGGAAATGCAACCATGACTGTACCCATCATCACCATTCTCCTCAACTCCATGAACTGTCCTAATAAGGGTCTGTCTGCAGGTGGGAAAAGTTGGCCAACAGTGTGTCACTCTGCCAAATGTTTGCCAAAGCCTCCTGAAGGCAGCTGTTTTGTCTGAAACAAGCAAATAAAAAAACCCAACCTAATGCCACACCTGTAAAAAAGTACCTGTATTCAGTCCACATTGGGGTTTTTTCAGATATGGTTCTAAAAAAACAAATCCAGTCTCATACATCAAGCCTTCTAAAAAATAAATTTTTTTCATTAATTTAGTTTATAAAATAAAAATTCAAATAAAGGTTAACTAGCTAAAAAGAAAATAAAACACATCAGGATATCTAAAGGAAATACTACTTGACCCATGCCGAGAGTTAAGTAGTTTGGAAGTGCAACGGAAGTCAATGTTGAGCTTTTCAATACAGCCCATGCTGAAAGAGATTTTTCAGCCCTTTAAAGGTATGTCTATTGTGATAGCTGTTTCCTGTATTTGTTTGGGTGGGAAACTGGAGTGACTAATCCTGCCTATTTGAGTCATTAGGGACGTGTGGGAATTTACTGTTTGTTACAAAACAGCATGCACTGAGTTTCCATCTGAAAATTAGACCACTAATTCCCACCTGGACAAACTAGGAGATAGTCTTGATGTGGAAGAGTTTGTGGTGTAAATACACAGATCAAAGATTGTTAGTCCTGTTTTACCAAGTGCATAATAAAGCCCAGAGCCTTAAAAACTGGAATTTAATTATTTCAGTAAGGACTAAAGAGTCTACACAGAATTTGGCTTTGATTTTCTGAATCTCTTTCTACTTTTGAGTAGATCATCCCTCTTCCTAGTGGAAAAAAGCTTGTCCAAAACATCACTTGACATCGTGGATTTTTGTTCAAGTACCTACATAAAGGTGAGGGAAACACTCTGGTAAACATAGCTCCTCCATAGTTGTGTTTAATCACTCTTATTCCTTGGAAGCCATGTGAGGATGTAAGCACATGACAGCAGCCATCTGGAGATGAACATGGCCCAGTCAGACTGTTCTCCTTCCCACTCACACTCCCAGTTGTGTCACCCATCCCAAGTGTGTAGTGGGGATGGCACAGGGTCCTGAGCACAGGTCAGAGTCATGCCTGTTGGGATCCACATTAGACTGATTGCTCAGCACCATCAGTGCTGCTTTTCCAGAAAGCCAGATTGACAAATCCTGGCTTCATATGCATTCATGTCATCCTGTCCCCATGGTGCTCATGCCACAGTGACCATTCCTGCGGGCAGTGACGGGATGATTAAAGAAATTACATATGGCACTAAAGCCTGAAAGATACAGGCTTGCCCTGCTCTGGGTAAAGGAATGACCAATCTTGAGTTTCCTCCTTTTCTTCACCCCAGAGGGTGAATTTCAAGGGTTGAAAAAACACGTGCCTAGCTTCAAAAGGTAATAATCCACTTTGCTTCAACATTTATTTTCCTCTTTGGGCCCATACAACTTCATTTCCCAGTTTGGGGCTTCATCTTCCATCACTGTCGAGCTGTAAAAACCAAAGCAGAAAGGCAAGATGGGATTCTCTGCTCACCCAGTTACTCCTTGAGGCTCTACCCAAAACACTGCTTTTCATGAGACTCATGCTACAGCTTTCAAGAAGACAGTGCCAGCAGCCACAACATGACAGCATCCAAATGCCATTCATCAAGTCAGCATGGTTTGCTTTCAGCTGCTTTTAATCTTTCCCAGGCTGTCTGAGGGAACAGCTTGGATCCTTCTGTGAATTTGGAGAGTTCAGTCTCCTTCGGCAGACCCCAGACATTGGGGCAGTTAACAGCAACAGGCTTTTCAGCAGGCACAAGATAAAGGGCTGAGTTTTCTTTTAAATGGATGCTATTAGTGTTCTGGGAAGAGCCTGGACTCATTAAGTCTGCAGTCTCCAAAGTATTTATAGAGAGAAAAAGAGCATAACTGGCTGAAATTCTTATTGTTGTAGCAAATGATCAATGCACTTATTCACAGAGCCATAGTGTCTGTGATTAATTCATAGCCAGAAATAATAGCAGAGTACCTGCTGCGTTGCTATTACCTTATCTCTGCCTCACTGGTTGATTCTCAGGTACAAGTGAAACCAACCCTTAATTACTTGGTTAAAAACCTGCTGGCTGCCAGGGAACAAAAGGAATGATACAGCCATCTCTGCTGCTGCACTTTACAGCTCCCAGAGATAATTGAATGGAAGGAAACACACTTCAAAGTCCCCCAAGAGCCAGCACTGACAGTAAATACCTGGATGTGCCCCAAAGAATGGTGAGGGATACGGGAAAGGCCTGTGCTGGGAGCAAACTTCACACGTTGGCATAGAGCTGGGTTACTTCTATCCTGCTTTCAGGGGGACCTTTACCATCCAATTCAGATGCCTCTTGCCTGTTTTACAGTCATCTGTGCTGTTCTCCATTTTTTAGAGAGCAGCTGATGCCTTGAAGCACTCCTGCCTGAAGCAGGAGTACCACCATTTTCAGGCATTTGCCCCTGTAATCCTGCCTGGTGCTGCTGTGCAACCTGCTTCCCCTCCAGCAAAGCTCCAAGGCTAGCCAGATCTCATCACATCTCTGGCACTGGGTAGGGAGGCCACAAGCTTCCCGTGGCCTCAGACAAGCAGATTGACAGCTCTGACATCCTCTGAAGTTTGGTACTACATGGGAGCTCCAGGGAGGCACAGGAAAACTGTGACATTCTCTCTAGTGAGATGTATCCACCAATGGAACACTGAGACAAATATTCCCAGATATACTCCAATTGTGGACAGCCTTGACCAATCACGCCAGGACTGTATCCCCAGTCTTGCCGATGTCATGCCCAGACATGACTTGTTATGTTGGAAGGAACCTCTCTGGAAATCTCTGATCCAACACCCCTTAAAGCAGAGCCAACTCAGATCAAGTTGCCTAGGGATTCATCCAGCCAAGTCTTAAATATCTCTAAGGGCTGAGATTCCCTACCTCTCTAGGTCTCTGCCAGTGTCTGACCATCTTGAGGGTGAATTTCTTTCCTAATTCTAGCTGGAATTTCACTGGTCACAATTTGCATCTATTGCTTTCTTCCTTCCACTTGGAATCTCCAAGAAGAGTCTGGGTCCATCTTCTCAGTACCTTCCCACCCCAATCAATGGCCCTGTCCTCAAAATTCATTTTCATTCTCCTTCCCTTGCTGCCTTGCTTGCTACGCCAACTTCAGTACAACCATCTCGTGTGGAGATGTGCCTGCACAGTGGTTCTCTGGGTGGCTTAAGGCATCTTCTTAGAGTCCAGGCTTTCAGGGTTGCATAATTATGGAGGAGATATTCACATGCCCTTGACAGGGCAAACAACTGAGCTTGTTCATGCTGCAGTAGGACACTGCTGCAGGATGGATGTAATTGCTTCTGAGCCACTCTCTTTAAGGACACAGGCAAATAAAAATGCAGGAGAAAAATCAGTAACGTTGCATGGTGATGCTTTTAATTGCCTTGGCTAAATGGGAAATTAAATGTCGGAAACTTCAAGTCCTGTTTGATGTTTAGCATCCGTGCTCCAAAAGGATGGGTTCTCTGGGCACTGCTTTGGTATGCCCAGAAAGCGTGAAATCACTCCCAAATCGCTCAATGTGTAAGGTAATTGGCCTCCATTGCCTGAAACCCTTTAGCTGCAGACTCAGGGAGCAGACACCATCTTCCAAATGGAACAAAATCATAGATACCAATAGGGCTGTTTACGTGGCACCTGTGTGTCTGGCATCGAGGACTCCTTGTTTGGCTGATGCAGAGACCATCTACTGCTTCTCTGGAGCAGCTCAGTGCCTGGCAAGGTTGGGGAAATAAGTCCCTGAGACAGAGAAAGAGAGATATTTTCTATCATCAGCCCTGTGCCATGCACTTTCTGTTCCCTCCGTGTTATGCTCAATCAAAACACATTTGATTTCATATTAGGAGAATCTGAAAAGAGAGAAGATCACAGGTTGAATGTGGTGCTTGTTAAAGCATGTTTCTGCCCACAGAGAAGCACGTGCTTACAAAGGCTGCCATACTTGGAGCTCTTCTCCCCCTAAGCTGGACTTTTTATTCTCTGAAATAGGATCCATGATAATATCTCACCTGCCACTTTTGTTTGCCTGGTGGCCATTTCTACCTTCTCCAGCTCTGCAATGGCAACCTTCTGCTTCTCTCCAATGATAACACTATGGGTCTGCACATCTATTGAGAATGATGGTCACGGAGTCAGCCAAGGTGCAACCAGCTGCACGCAGCAAAGATGCTTGAAGGCCCAATGGTCCTATGCCCCTTGTCCTTTGTACAGACACACTGCACACTGGTGGCCATCCTTGCTGCCTATCCCAGTTCTACCATGCCTTCGGAGAGGAGGACTTTGGGTGTGGTGAGGAGATACCCTCTTCAAGGTTCATGTTCATGGATTTTCACAGTGGCTTAGAGACATTTCCTGCTCTCTTCTTTTGTCCTTTCCTAATAACTTCTTACAGCAAGAGGAAAGGCACAAGAGTGCTCTGCAAACATGCACAGCTCCCCGGAACCACAGAGTGGGGCTGAGATCCTCCTCACATTTTAAGACTATCTCTCCACAGTTTCTGTAACCTCTAGAAGCCCAGAAAAAAACACCCTGGGAAAGTGCAGCAGTTCCAATCCTTCCACACTTGTCAGAGCTGTTTCATTAGCAATATTCCTGGGTGCAATCTGCTGCTAGACTGCCAGATATTGGCAGGCTCATGGGATATCAGTGCTTGGAAATCAGCATGACAGTCCCTTTCCACACACCTCACTCCTGTGGTTTGATGCTTTTGGCCTCTCCTTAATTTTCAATCCTGATCAGAAGATAGTCTGATCTATGCGAGACCAATACACTGCTGTGAGTCTTTGGGCAAGAGGAAGGTATTCATTTTTCTGCATTCACTACTCACTTTGGCTGTCTCTTTACATCCCTTCTCTTTGGGATTCATTCTCTCAACAGCCTTCCTCAAAGGGGAAATACCTTGCTGCTGGGCTGAGTGGAGCAGGAGGAGAGGAAGTCTTCATCCACCTCCTGCTCCAGCTGTCTCTAGGCAATCCCCTCAGGGCAGGCAGAACTGTGTTCTGCCTTCCCCAGCCCAGAGGGACCTTCTTTCTCTGGAAGTAGTTAGAGTCAGGGCAATTTGCCTTCTGGTTTACTAAGTCCTGCCAGGGCCACATTGTTACCAAATTATAAAAACTAGAATCTTCCAATGGACACCTAAACATCTCCTGCCCTTTAGCAGGATCCTGCTCCACCCTGTGCATGCCCTATGGCAGTGTGTCTAATATCCCTTCTCTGAAACTTCTAGAGAAGTCATATCCACCTCTACCCCCAGGAGACATCAGTAATCACTGTGCTGGTGGGGAAATAAGAGGTTAATAGAAAGCATGGACTTGGCAGATGAAACCCTGCTGCCAGCCACCAGCAATGAGACAGAGGTATTGGGAGCAGGGATGCACAGCTCCTCCAGACACCATACACTCTCTGTGCCATTGTTTTTCCTGGCAGGCAGGTAAGACAGGAAGGAGGCAGCAGGGTTTGCCTAGTCCTTCTATTCCACAATGGACAGCCTCAGCTGATTTCGGCAGTGATAACGATCACCTCATTATCTCCAACAATTACAGAGTGTCTCTGATCGGAGTGGTGATAATCACCAATGTGAGCTCACCTCCTCCACTTGCTCATTGGTTTATTTTGGATGTTTCTTAATATACCAAGAGCCAGTGAAACTAGTGATAGTCCAACCCCCAGCAGCATCTTGGTCAGGAAAGTGGAGCTGTTACCATCACCATCACTTCCTTCCAGACAGACACTATAGAGATCAACAACTTTGATACTGCAGAGAAATGCCCAACAGCCTCTCCTGGCATCAATGTCTCCTGCTTGCTTCTCCCTGTCACCCTAATCCTTATTCTGTTCCCTGTAACCTCTGCTCATCAGAGCAAAATGAGATGATCTACATGTCCCATACAAATTCCTTCCCAGAGCAATAGGGTCCAGCATGGAAAGGAGCAACAAGGGCCATATTTGACATCAGAGAAATGTAAGTCACCAGAATACTGGGGGTTTTCCTTGTATGGATCAGCCATGGAGAGGAGTGGCTTCACAACCAGCTGCTCCTGGCTAAGACACCGATATGGCATCATCATTAAGAGATCATCACAGCCACTGAAAGGCTCCGACACTTGGCCCAGTCCCCTCTAGGTTCTCAGCAGTACCTTGAAATCTGCAGAGTTAAGATTACTGCTGAGAAATTCTGCAGGGCTGGGTGCTTTTCTGAGCATGGTGAGAAGGAAAAGGCGTCCCAGGATACACCCTGGGCATTTCCTTCATGTCCAAGGAGTATGTCGTCATCTTACATCATGGCTCTGTTTTCTTTTTCAGGGCCTCTGGATTCATTGCTTGGTTCATGTCATTTCAGCCAGGCAGAATGAGTCACGTTACCGTTACATCAAAAACCGGAGCCAGGAAGGGAAGACTTAATCAAGCCATGAATTAACACCTGGGAAGAATAGTTGTGGAGACTACAGCAGAGGTTCCTGATGGGTGGGGAGTGAAGGGAAAGACTTATTTTCAAAGCTAGCTGGAGAAAGCTCTGCTCTGCATTCCCATGTCTGGATCCACTTCATTTCCCTTGTGTAGGAGCTGAGCCCTCTCCCCTCTTGTCAGGCAAGTGCCCAGAGCACCTCCCAAGGACTAGCAGGTCCTGCAAGGGCTCTGGTGACACTGGTGCTTGGTGCTTCCATCTCCATCCCCTCTGCCCTCTCCTCCCAGCCTGAATCCTTTCAAGTGCAGGTGCGTGGATCTTCCCAAGGCCCCCAGGTTCTGGCACACAACTGGCAGGGGACATGTCCATCACATTTCCAAAAGCCTATGGAGTTTTTCTTCTGGCTTCTTTCTTCCTCCTTTTATTTTTTGTGGTCACAGGTGAACACAGGATATTTCAAAGAGATCTCTGACAATGCTGAAGCTTTGAAGTCCAGTGTTGGAGCAATCTCAGGTGACATGGAGAAAGAGCAGAGCCCAGCAGGGTATCCTCCCAGGAGAACTGAATGAAAGCCAAAAGAAATGACAGCACAAGCTGGTCTGACTTTGGCTGGGGGCTTTTCCTCCCTTCCTTTGTTACTGAGCCCAGCCTGGTTTTAAACCCTACCTGGTTTTAAATTAACAAAACCTTTACTAAACTTCAGATTAAGTTCCTGAGTTACAAGCAGAGATGGCCTGTAGCAAAGCTCTGGAGTTTATCTTCAATTATCAGCAGGAATATTACATTCTTGCAGAAACTGAGCTGAGAAAAGGAAGCATCTCTGATCCCTGCTGTGGAGCTGAGTGTCTGCTCAAGGAAGGCTGGTAATCAGGAAAAGAGGGTCAACAGAATATTATCTTCTAAGTCTTCCTCTATAAACTGAATCTCTAATATGTTTACTTAGCCAGATGCAAATACTTTTCACAAACTCATGGTACAGCTGAGCACAAGTACGCACAGAAAATTAACAAAGCTGAAGTATCAATTCCTCATCTATCACCAGTATGAGACTCTTAGTGACTACACTGGAGGAAGGAAAATGTTCTCTCTCCAGCATCTGAGGAGACAAAGCTGAGTTTCCAGAAACGTTCTTAACTAAGAGATCCTGTCCAGCGCCTCACTACTTCACTCTCTCTCCTGGCTGCCCTCCTCCCCTGATCTTCTCCTGGGCTGCTTCTTCCCTGGGTCCCAAGAGTTTGAGTTTTGCCCTTGTTCATATGCAGCTGCAGAGCCTGCCCATAGCCAGTGAACTTGCTAAGGAAGGAGATCTTCAGAAAACCAGGAATGACATCAAGTGTAAAGCCATCTCCAAGTGTTGTCAGGAACACATAGAAGAGTGTAACAGCAGATTAGTGTATAGACCCCTCACCTGGCTATCCTGTGTCTCCTGAAGAAAATCCTGCCTCCTGGCTTGATGTGGAGTAGAGAAGCATCCTAGTGACAACTCTGCTGGGGTAGAAACCTCTCATGGCCACCTTACTGCCTGCTGGACAAGGGCAAAGCGTCATTGGGAAGTGGGGACACTGTATTTGACTGTTCACATATGTTTGATCTACAGTGGAGGATCAGGAGGAACTGGAGACCAAGCCAAGCCTTACTACATGGTTGTGAAGCCACCAGAAATTCCCCATTCCTGTACTGGGCTGGAAATGGTGCGCTGGCTGGAAGCTGGGACATGGGCAGGAAAGGACAGGAAGGCAGCACAGCGTGGGCTGAGCTGCTCACAGCATGGACAGCCATAGGTTAGGGCAGGTCAGTGTATTTGGAGCTTATCTTTTCACAGTTCGTTCTTCTCTTTGCTCTTGACAAAACATGTGCAGGTGTATGTGTGGTGTGCCTTAGGTTCAAGGTCACCTTGTATCCAGCCCAACACAATAAAACCTTAAAGGAATAACAAAAGAGCAGTGTGGCTTTGAGCCTCTCAAGGAGTGATGAGTCTTGAAAAGGATCTCACTTGGAGGTTAGAGACCCCTACATCCATTGCCTTCACAGGTTGCTTCCTAAGACACCCTGCTCCCATAGCACAGAGGTCTGGGGATCCCCTCTGAGCTGATGGAAACAGATAAGAAGGAATGACACCGACTTAAGCAGAACCTGTTTAATTCCATTCCAATACGTGCCAGCCAGGTTGATTAAAAAATAGAGACAAAGGCGCTCAGTCCAGGTCTGCTGTTCCTATCAAATTCATTATCTATCTCCCCCCACCAACAGAAAGAGGGCAACTGTTCACATAAGACACAGCTAATAATATCTGAGTACAGGACATTGTTGCTAAATTATAGGGAGGGCTTGGGAAGGGAAATTAGTGTCATTTGCAAGCCCAATAATAGGGGCTGTGCAGCATGAATGCCGATGCGGTAGGACAGCATGTGGCTTATGCAACCGTCCCCGTCCTCCTCCAGCAGGCAGAGCTGGGCTGGCACGGTGCATGCTGTGGGGCTGAGGAACAGGTTAGCAGAGGAGAAGTGGGCTTGAAAGCCAAAGGCAGTTGAAAACAAAGGGCAAAGCAGGTATTCTCATGAGGGTGAAAGCACCGGAAGCTGTTCCTAGGGGAGAAGGCTCAGCCCTTACCTCCCAGCTGAACTTCAGCAGATCACAGTTTAGGGGCCCCCAGGCAGCAGCTACCAGGGATGGGATTTCTGATAGTTTTAATTGAAGGGCCAGTTCTGAGCACCAGCAGAGAAACTGAGGCACAGGGAGACTGCACAGCCTGTGCTGTGGCTTGAATCTTAAGGCAATTCCTGAGTGCTTCTCAGTGATGTGAAATGTGGTGCTGCTGCCTGGGGACAGCTGCATTCCTGCAGCAGGCAAAGCATTTCCCATGTCAGACTACAGCCGGATCTTGAGAAAAATGTGCTACAGAAAAGCAGAAGTGCTCTCTAACCAAATGCTCCTTGGCTACTAATAAACCTTAAGTACAAATACCATGTTCTTGGTCATCTGGTGAATTATCTCTGGCTCCAAGCTCAAAATTCACAGTCCATCAACAACCCAGCAAACATCACAAACCTGCCAAAAAGCCCCCACTCCTCTGCAGTGCCACCATGTTCTCTGCTGATTCTCATAGACACTGAGTTCCTGGGCCAGGGAATAATTTTACAGCAACATTATCAGTATGCCTCATCAAAAACAAGGAAATGGAGCAACCCTTGCTGTGTCCAACATGAAAACAAGTGTCTCCTTCTTGCCTGCTGAGTTATTTCTTAAATGCCTCAACCTTGGACCACTCTCCAGGGCACCTCCTGTAGCTGATTAGGAAATGCCCCAGTCCCCTGATGAACAGGTGAAGCTGTGATTATACTCATCAACTGCTCATTAGTCTTACTTGGCATCAGCTAATCATATACCAGCCCCATGGTGTACAGCCACCCTTATCACCAGGGCACACTGAAGTTCCTCAGCTCTGTTGCTGTCCCCACCTAGTTTTGCTCACAGATGGTGAAGGGCTCTCCAGTGCACTGCTGAGATCTGGCAAGGAAATCTCATTCCAGCAGACAGCTTCCAGGAGACAGCCAACTATCAAGAGCTGAGAGCCATGCAAGAGGTGCTACAGATCTCCACATGCTGAGAGAGCTCTATGAGAACCACTTCATTTATCCTCCAGCACAGTCTCCACAGAGCACCTTCAGCCAAATCTCTTCTAAGCTGTAGATGGCCACAAAGCCAACAGCTCTGACCCTAAAAACAACCAATGAGGAAGCTATCTGATTATAGAAGAGCAGCACAAGCACTGTCACTTTCGTGGTAGCTCTATGTTCAGCCTTTCAGCCACAGTGCATCTGGCAAAAATCAAAAGCCAGCAAATACTTCACAATTTGTCCAAACGTCCCTTCAAGTTTCCCATGTAGTCCCTATTTCCCACCTCCTTTCCTGGTTCACACCTTAGGAGCGTGCTTCTGTCTCATCTCCAGTCTCCATCCTCACAGCCACTCTGAAACCAATCTCACCTACCTTCATGGCAGCTTGGCTTAAACTGCTTGGGCAGCTGCTCCCCACAGCCACCATCTTGCCTCTCCCACCCCCAGACTTCTCAGATCTGTGATGGAGTTAAATCTGCTCCAAGGTGTTTCATCCCCAAGCCTAACTATCTAGCCACAAGGAGAAGAGCCAGGAGAGGATATTTATGGCAATGAAATTGTATCCCCTCAGGAGGCTGAGCCAGAGGAATGTGCTCTGCAGGTGCCATCCTTCCCCTTATCCTCACACCCTCATGTTCTGGCAGCCAATGCTAATTCACAAGAGATAATTAACTAGTGCTCCATCAGCCGCTTTCATGTCTCAGAAGGCAGCAGAGGGATATTTCTGCACGTGCGTGCACAGAACACCTGTGTATTATCAGCTCAAAATCAAAGAGCAGAACACAGCCTGGGGAGAGCAGAGGCCTCAGCAGGCTGGGGAGGGGGGACTAGGGAACAGTGACACAGGTGATTTGCCTGGTGCACTACAAAGCCTGGGTGCAATGTGGGGACCAGACACCCGCTCCTACCAGCAATGGGGTAGGTTGCCTCTGTACAGGAGATCTCTAAGATGTCTGGGGATGGGCATTTGGAGGGACCTGGCTCCTTGGCTGGAGGGAGCAAGGAACCTGAGTATTGGAGGTAGAGGAGGCTACAGCTCCTATCCATGTCCCTGTGCATGTGGCAGCTTCAAAAGCCAGGCACTGGACAGGCAGAAGAGTCACCAGTAGTCTCATTCACTCTTCCTTCACAGCTGTGATGTGAGACATAAATCCCTCTGGGCTGCCTGCAGACCCTGGGGACTCCCTGCACAAGCCACTACTCTTTCCTTTAGATCCATTATCCCAATAGCTCTCACAAGCAGGTCTCAAAACTGAGACACCAGCACAGCAGAGTGCCAGGGACACACACACCACTGCATCCTGGCAAGTCTGAGTCTCCTCCAGCCTTCCTCACTGAAGGCTGGGAACATGGCCATGATCTCCCCCTTTCCTCCTTTGCTCCATTCTGTCAGTCAGGCTCTGGCTCAGGAATGTTTCCTTGCACAACCACTACACTGGCTTTAGAGAGATGCAATTAAGATGAAACCCACTTATTTAAAGCAGCTCCACTCCCAGCACTGCTCTAATGTCACCTTTGATCACTGAAACTAACCCAGCTCACAGATTGCCAAGGACACATCCTTTCATTTTCTCTCTCCCCCTCACTCCATTCAGACAAAACTGGTTTCTTTCTTTCTGTTGGTGCTCCAAGCAATTTGCAGAGCAAAGGACCTGTCATTTTTGCATTGACCAGTGGGGATGCCCTGGCTCTGGCCCATGAAAGCCTGAGAGGTCATGCAGACGATGCTGTGTGTTGGGCTCAGACAGGCTTGGCCCAGGCACAGTGCTGCCCTGTGGCTCTGCTGGAAATCAGGATGGACTGCAGCAGGGCAGAAACACCTGTACTGACTCAACTGAAAGGAAATACTCTGAATTTCTTGGGGGAGAGCAATTACTGATGAGAGAAGCTGGACCATTTCCACCACATAGCAGCTCTGCTCAAGCCATCATTTAGGCATGGGCTTAGCTTTAAAGCCCCAGGCAGACATTGCTCTCAGAAGCATACAGGAGCTGCTGGATCAGGACTGTCGTCTTCTCAGTAGTCCCCATCCATACACACACTTTTGATTGTCAGGCATTGAAATCCCAAATGTCTTTGCCAATAAATGCATCCATCAAGTTGCATTTTTCTATTCGACTGGAGGTTTCCTGGTTGTCAGCGTTTCCACCCACACAGTCAGCTCCCTCCTGAACTCCATCTCACTGCCTCCAAAGCTCCCTGTGTTGCATTTTCTTTGGAAATGGAGACCAAATGCATGTATATCCCCCTGCTCTCCCAGGGAGACAGCAGAGCAATTTACAGGGTTCCCTAGGTGGACAGGCTTCTTCATCTGAATTCTTACTTCAATTTATTTTGTTTTGATCTACAGGAGAGATGTCTCTTCCCACAGGTGAAGAGAATAGCAAGAAGCTACCCCATTACAAAACACCAGTGGTTTGCAATTCATCACCAGCCCAGGTCCTGGTGCACTCTACTGACTTTGCAGGGTGACACTTTCCTCTAATTCTTACAAGCAAAAGTTGTCATGCCAAAAGTCTCAACATTGATATTACAGATTCCTTCTGAGCTCTCCAAAGATGTCTTAGCAGTTTCTGAGGATTTCTGAGGACAGGATTGGTTGCTGCCCTACCTAGGTGGCTGCCCCTGGCCCAGGTTCTGGGTCCCAGTTAAAGCTGGTGTGACTCTACAGTGAGGGTCTCCAGCCCCTGGCTCAGCTAAATCATTGGTCACACCTGACAGGGAGAAATTTGTCAACTCTCAGCAAAAGGTACAGTTTTAGAAGCATCCCACTCCAACAGACTGCTGGAGGTGCTGCACACCCCATTCCTGTTTGGTTAAGAGCTGGAAGCAGCAGTGAACAATCAAATGCATCCTCTCCCACTCCCGGTCCATGTTGAGCTGAAGCTGGAAACCAAGATCTTGGTGCTTCAGGAGAGGTGTCAAAAAGAAACCAGTCCAGGTGTTTCTTCTGCCTGTTAATCAGCCAGATGGGCCATCACTAATCTGCTGAGAGCTGGGTCCTCTTCAGGGCAGCTTGTACAAAGATGAGCTGATCAAGAGTGGCAGGGCTTCCTCAGCACTCTCTGCTGCTAGCGGTCACAAAGCAAACATGAAGCAAGTAGTTTCTCAGGAATGCTGCGATCTCAACAGCACAACCTGCTCTGCCCACAGCCATGCAGCTTAAACAGTGACTGCCTGAGAGGTTGTCCCTGCTGCCTGCCTTCTCCAGGTCTCTCCTCCTGCCCTCTCACCATACAGAGAATGGCTTTTGTCACTTAAAGGTGTGATCAGGAAATGGAGGGCTTTTAAAAACACTGCTATTAAGAACAATAAAAATAATAGAGCAAGAGCATATGTCTCTCCACAGGCCCATCACCTTCTCTGTGCTTGGACTGAAGTGTTTTGCCATCAGAGTGTGACAGCATGCTGATACATCACCAGAACCTTCAAGCTACTGGATTTATTACTGTTATTAACCGGGTTTTCTAAGAAAGGCAACAGCACACCATGTGTAGCTGCCTGTGTGTCAGCCTACCCTCATAACTTTTTAATTAGTCAGCTAATTTCAACCCACAAGGCTCAAAATGTGGAGGTTGCCAGGCGACTCCATTTGTGCATGTGGAACAGGCTGTGGGATGGAGGAAGAGCCCCAGGGATCACCCTGCTGAGACAGGCTGTGAGGAGAGCTCAGCCCCTTACTAGACACTAGAAAGCACCCTTGGATAGCATGCAAGGCCCCACCTCATACCTTTTTAGACCCGAAGGGAAACAGAAAAACACAGCATGGGGTTTTTTTAGGTTCTGCTGCTCAGGGAACATCTTGCTGGTTCTCTGGTTCAGGATAGAGCTAGCACCAAGCCAGAGGACCTAGGGGAGGCTGGGTCTGAGCCCTCTGTCCCCCTTTGTCCTGCTCTAGCACTGGCAGCAGGCAGTTCCCAAAGCCTTGGTTTGAGATAATTGCTAACAAATCACGTGTCCCAGAGAGACTCCCAAAGTCTTTTTCAGGACCTCTAGACCAGGCTGGTTAAACAGGGGTAACTGATCACCCTAACCCCAACTCAGGAGCTGCACAGTGCTCCTCTCCAGGGATCCAGTCCTGGTTTGAAGAATCAAGCAGCCAACTTCACAGTCATTCCTCCAACCCCCACGACTCAGCCCCACTGCTAATGCCACAGTTCCCAGTCAGACATATTTGGGCACTGGCTCTCAAAGACTTTCCATCTCATCCCTCCAAATTCTTCAATTAGTTGTCCCCAAGGACTGTTGGTTTTCTCATGGGCTGCTGGGGGAAGCAGGTTAGCTTTTCTCTGGGGAGGTCAGAGCTGCCTCTCTCCTTTAACAGCCCAGGGGAGGAGCAGGCATATGAGCCTTCACACAACCACAGGCATGCCCAGGAGCACAAGACCAAGGTTTCATTGCCTGGGTGACATCCAAACCACCATCCATCACCTCAGCAATAAGCCAGGCAAGCAGCCAGACTGGGAAGCACAGGGAGGGTTTCCCATGGAAGGCTGAAGTCAGTCTAAGCCACGGGCACAATTCAGCCAAAAATCCTTGTTCCTCATGCTTCAGAACACCGAGGAGTCAGGATATCTCTCCATCAATTACCTGGAGCTCATATGTATTTTAATCTATCACTTCAACCCACTCCCACACAGGTTTCTCACTATGGGATCACTTTGTTTTGCAATAAATGGACACAGGCTCTTAGCTGAACAGCAGATCTGGAGCAGTTTGTTCTTACTCGCATTTCCTTCCTTCATTACTAAGGCATTATGCTCTGGGGAGACTCCACCTGCAATTCTGGGTCCAGCTCTGGAGCCCTCAGGAGAGGAAAGATATGAACCTGTTGGAGCAGGTCCAGAGAATGGCCACAAAAATTATCAGAGAGCTAGAACACTTCTGCTATGAAGAAAGGCTGAGAGAGTTTAGGTTATTCAGCCTGGAGAACAGAAGGCTCCAGGGAGATCTTATTGAAGCCTTTCACTACTTAAAGGGAGCCTAACAGAAAGATGGGGACATATGTTTTATTAGGGTCTGTTGTGACAGGACAAGGGTTGATGAGTTTAAACCGTAGGAGGGAAGGCTTAGACTAGATATAAGGAAGACATTCAGGCTGCTCACTGCAGGGGGCTTGGAATAGATGACTCTTAAAGGTCCCTTCCAACCCAAACCCCTCCACGATTCTATGATTCAAATAAACTAAATAAGCACAGAGGCATTGCTCTTGCTACTTTACATGCTTCCTGTTGAAAGCAAGATTGTGCTCGTATGAGTCTGCATGAGGCAGATGAAGACTTTCATTACTGCCCCCCCTTCTAGCAAAACCACAGTTGTTACTGCTGTGATTTAAGCTTTCTTGTCCCTTCAATGAGGGAAGGAAGGGATGATTTCGCTCTTTCCAGTAACTTAATCCCTGACCCACATCAAACTGCTATGTGTTGTGCACAAACAATGGTGTTCAAGGATTGACTAACTTCCTTATGGTGAGGAAACCCAAGTGCTCAAATCACCTCTGGGATGGAGCATGGCTCAGCACCAGGCTGTTTGGACTAGCAATAAGCAAATATAAAGAAAAAGGAGGAGAATCTGAAGATCAATACACAACAAAGGCTTAAAACTGAGCTGAACTTCTGGCCAGGTTTTAAGCTACACAACAATACATCCTTAAAGAAGCAAAATAAATGAAGTCAAGCGACTAGTCACACTCCCAGCATCTCCAAGGTCAGGATTTTCACACATCCCTGTCCTGTGTATTGGCTTTCAGAGTCCATTATTCACAGGTACAGACAGTCACAAACCTGTGAGAGAAAAAAACAACAACCCACTAACCAAAAAACCCCACCAAAAATACCCCAAAACAAAACAAAAACAACCCACACCCCAAAAAAACAGGAACTGATTTCAACCATTGTCATTTGCTTGTCTCCCAGCAACGACTGTGTCTTCTCCTTGCTTCCTTTTCAACCTCTCACAGCTGGCAGAATTCTTCTTATGAATAAACAAGGATCCCTGCAGTGAGGGTTGCCTGGGAAAGTCTGATGCTTCAGTCTAGCACAAGGATGAGCTCTTCACCTGCAGAGGTGATGGTTCTTGGTTTGCTTCTAACCATCAGCTCTCAGTCCCCCTCCTGTGAAGATCCCCAGTCCCATTCCAGGGCTGAGCAGCTGGTGACAGTGTCTGGGCCGATGCCCAAATGTCAACAAGGTAGCTCTGTGTTTCCACTCAGACCTAAACCAGGGATGGGAGATGGAACACAAGCATGCAAGAAGACACTGTCACCTCACTATATGTAACCAGTTATATTAGGTGACTCAGGGAGGGCTTCCCAGAGGGTGGATTTTGATCTAAGAGACCTTTCTGTGCTTGTCTCAGGAGGAAAATTAGCAGTTTGAGCCTCCTCCAGAGCTTTTGCTTTTTTCAATGAATACATGAATAATCAGTGTAATTTCATGCCAATTGTTTTGTGTTTCTACACTACAGAGGCTCTCTGCTTCTCTGTTACCCAACCCCTCTGCTCCTTTCAGTGAAATTAATTAAGTGCTAAACCACATCTTCCACCTCCTTAAAACTATTCACAGGACTGGTGTTGCAACAGAGCTGGGCAGAGGCACATCCTCAGAAGGTCATTGGCCAGTGTTTGAGAGCTTCCAGGAAAGACTTGTTGAGAAGAGATTATGACTGGGCACCTCTTCTCAGGGGTGTCTCTGACAGGACTCCATCAGCATATGCATGTGCATGGTCAACCATGCCTCCTTGGGGATAGAGCTGTCCTTACTTTTTCTGTCATGAAATACCAGAGGAAGGACAAATAATTCTTCTGGCCTGTGCTGGAAACATTGCCATCAAACACTTATTTCAGCTTCCAGGTGGTTTGGACTGCCTGTATGCTGGGGGACATCAGTTGCTCTCTACTGCCTCACTAAAATCATTCTGGAAACATATTGTGGGTGTCCATTCAGTGCTTACCGGCCTCAGTGATGATGGAGGACCAGAAAGTTTTTCTTTAGAGCCTTCATGTGGCCTTTATGCCACCCTTTTGTCTATCCAAGGCAGAAAGTAGGAAAACATGCTCTCTATGCTAGAAGATTTGCTCTAGAAAATTTCAGGCCAAAAATCCACAGACAAGGATAGAAAAATATCCCTGAGTAGTTAAGTCCCACACAGCCATTGAGGAACTCAAGGACCTCAATATGTACCAGGTACACAGATCTATATGTGTATAGACAAGATAAATATCTGTATTCCTGAAGGCAGATCTGTCTGATCAGCTGTTCATATTGCCACCACCCTTGGTGCCTTTGTGTGCCATCATCAGGCAAATAAAAAATAATAGCTATTAGCAAGTGCATTCAGCATGCACTAGTGATGCAGTGACCTCAGGATCCCTGGGGAAGAGAGGATCAACAGCAAATTGTGATCCATGTTGGATTTAACCAGGGGAGCTACACATAGAGCATTTGTCCATCAAAAATATGGGACCATATTTGAGTTCATTCTGTTTCTGTCCCAATGGGTTATCATGCTAGGCTTCACAATCTTGCAAAGAAAACAGTTTGGGCCCTGCTCATACCACATGTGAGCCATCGCCATTAAACTCAAGAGAATCTCTGCATCACTGTCCAGGGATGCTGGATCAAGGTTTCCTTAGATGCAAGGCTGCCAGGAGGAGGCCAAGAGCTGTAAGCCAGGGAGGTACTAGGTCCAGAGGCATAGCCACTTCCAGGCACAACAGGTCTTCTGATTCTTTTCCTCTAAGTGCAAAGCAGCAGTAGAGTTATTAAAGCAGCAGCTGGGCTGGCAAAAATAAAGCTCTCAAATCTGCCTGAAAAGCCAGAGTGGTCCAAGATAACTCTTGACTTCCTCTTGGATGCCCCTCTGGGTTCTGGGGCACCTGCCATACTCCCTCCCATGTGTGTTTGTGGGCATATCCTCAAGTTGTGTTTACGAAGGGATTTCAGGCTCTGTTAGGATAAGAGGTTGCTATAGAAACAGCAGATAGGAGATTGAACTCACTGGGAGAAGGCCTGGACTCTATTGGATTAAACAATAGGAATGCCCATCAGGGGAATACATCTGGCTGGAGGCTGTGTGAAGCACCTTCTATTTGAATGAACACATCCTCCTTTTGGGGAAAGTAGGATACTGAGTTTCTGCAGCCCTCTAGAAGACCAAAAAGTTTCTAGTGAAAGAAGAAGGTCCACTACACAGAGAACATCAAGAGACACTTCCAGCCTTGAGGTAAGATTTGGCCACCAAACAGGATCTTGAGCTCAACCACTCTGCCAGAAAGCTGCTATCCAGCTGGAGCTTGGGCTCCCCACTGTTGTCACTGTTTAATGCCTTTGGGCTGTCTGTGAGCAGACTGATGGAGGTGTGACTGGTCACAGAAAACGCAGAAGAGCAGACTCAGGATGCAGCTGGATAGATAAAATACATTACAACAGACAAGCAAGGGCAGAGCCACAAAGGACCAACTCTGATCCAGGCAAGAGCCATTTCCAAATGCAAGCTGCAAACTGAGAAAATACTGCGTCAGCCCCAGAAGGATATCTTCCCCAAAGGAGGGATCTGATCATGTAAGTCAAGCCAAGACATTGGGCTGCAGGTTGATGCTTGCCACTTTTCTTTTTCTTCCTGCAGCCAGCCTCAAACAGGATACAAAAAACCACACCAAAAAAATGCCAACCACACCACCTGGAATAAAAATCTGACTGAGAAAAACCTCTGTGTAAAGCTCAGCCAGGGCTCATCAGCAAAAGGCCATGATTAACTGCTGAAATAGCAGGGCATTTCCATTTCCAAAGGCAGAGCTACCACACAGCCAGGAGAAAACCTCTTCACAATCAGCCTGTGTTGAAACAAACCCCATCAGTTAGACACCAAGAATGAGTGTCCCTCCATGGATCCCTGTGGGGAGCTGATCTGATTACAGAGTGAGCTGGGGAGGCATTGCAAAGCACCCGGTGGGGGGTAGGAGAGAAGAAAATCAGAGAGGAGTCTCAGACCAGACAGCCTATGAGCAATAAATTCAACTGGGTGCAAATAAGAGACAAGGAGAGTCTTGAAAAAAGCTGCAGCTACTCTTATAACCTGCCTGCTGAAGTGGAAAGCTGGGAACAAGACAGCACATCTTCACAGAGGTCTTTGTGGCTTGAGCAGCTGAGAACCCAAGAAAGGAAAGCTCCAGCTTTGTTAAAACATAGTGACTGCAGTCCTAGGAAGAGAATATTTCTGCACCTTCAAGCCACACCACAACACCTTGAAAGCCAAGAAGCACTTCCTACGCCATGGATGGATGAAGCCTCAGCATGGTCACAGAATGAAAGTGACATTTCCTTACCTTCATGAAGGGGCAGGGTAACGCTAGCAGCTGGTTCCCTGAGGACTCTCTCCCCAACCAGGCAGCCTGGTCACCCCACCACCTGGCAGGCAGCAGGGCTCAGATGTAGCAGTCAACTGTCTGTGGCTCACATGCATCACTAAGGTCAGCTCCAAAGAGATGATTTTTGAATGAATTTGATCCCATGATGCATGGAAGCAAATGCACCACCAGCTGACCCTAAGCTGGACACCCCAGCACTTCTTACATGTTGTCACTTACTCCTTCTCCCCAGGACTATTTCCCAGTCAAACAAAATTTGCCTTCCCCAACAGTTGAGTCAGACAAACCCTGCCTAAAGTCATAGCCCACCCCACACACCCCCAAAAAAGAGGCAGAACTTGTGCCCCCTAAATCACCCACTTTTGTTACCAATGAGGTCTGAACTTAAACACATCTTCCAGGAGACCCACCTTAAAAGGATTTGGGCCCGCTGCCCACATGCATAGGGCTAAGCTCATGTGTAGGACTGGTGCTTTGGATGAGGTCCTCTCTTTCTGTATGTTAGATACTCTCAACAGCAGAAAGTGCCTGGAGCTGGTGACTCAGAGCCCACAGACTGTCATGTAGCACAGCACAGTGCACAGCCCCTCCTGTCACACTGCAGCTAGGAGCTATGAAGAATCTTATGAGATGGGCACCAGAGGGAAACCATGCAAAATAACCTGCAAGCCAACATCTAATAACATTGCCAGGCCCCATAGAGAATGAGGATGAGAAACAATCTGAAACCAACCATAAAACAATATACTTCCCAATGTGGATAGCGAACAGCTTTCTCATTAGGTGCTAGAGACACTAGTTTATCCTTTCTCCTCACCCCTCTCTTCTCACTTTAAAGTAAAAGGCTTATTTAACAGCAAAAGAAAAGAAGAGCAGAAAACATTCGCTGTACCCCCTGAAAGTGGGGATCAAAGTACTCTGGAAGACAGAAATAGACCTGAGACAAAGGCAGGTGCTGTGGGGAAGAATGTGTGCTCTGCTAGGGGTCAGAATACACTTCCCTTGGCCAGATCCTATTTCCTAAGCCTAAGGCTTGCTGGAGCAAACAGGAGGGTTGGGAGTCATGACCTCTGCAGCTTTGGGACACTTCCATGTACTGCAAGCCCAGACACGCACTCACTCCCATCGGACCAGACACACAATGCTCTATGAGGCTGGTCCTGTCCCACTCAGGAGGAAGATAAAAACCCACATGTTCTTTCAGCTCCCAAAGGAGAATAACCAGCTTAGGAGGTCAAAGCCTAGCTCTTGCTCTCATGGGAGGGGCACCCATTTAGCTGGCAAAGGGGCTTAGGTAGATCCGTATCAGGTAATAGGATAAAAGCAACCAAAAAAAGAGGTGGAAGGACAGTTAATCTCTTCAGTAAATACTTAAGGTAACATTTATATTTGTGGATTTGCCAATTACCATCCAGTTGGAAACAATAAGCAGGCTGTGTGTTGGAGAGCAGCAAAATCCAGGCTGCTCCTGAAGTAAAGCAAGCTGGGAGCAGAGATAGCCCTCACAGAGCAGGGCAGGATGTCCCAGCACTTGCACAGAGGGAGCAGAACACAGTGCTGATGGACCTGTCATTGACAGCCCCAGGTGAGGCAAAGTGATAAATCAGGTCCAGAGAAAGTAGAAATAAATCTGAAGTGGCAAGGGGTGCTTCCCGATCTTTTTCTGTTAATAGCTTATTGCCAACCAGCAATAAAAGGGAGGGAAGAATTCATTTCTTATCATACCTTCTCAGAGGTGTTGAGTAGGGTAATGAAATAGAAAATTCATTTCCAAAGTACATTCAGCCCTGAAATCTGAGCATCTTTCCCTGGATGGTTGGGAAGTGAAAAAGAAATAAATTATCACCACCATCTCCGAGGGTCATGGCAGAAATTGAGGTGTTCATTTAGAAAGAAAAAAAAGGAGGGGGGGAAGGGATGTTTCTGAAAGAATTTATCACTAGGACTGGTCATGCTGACACTTGCCAAGCAAATTCATCCCATAGGAGGCCATGACAACGAGCAACTGGAGATTCTTCATGGTTTAGCTACTATTTGAAATAAAACTTTGGATTTGGGAACTCAGGGCAATATCATCTCTCAGCTGCATTAAGAGCTAATGTTCATATGTTCCTAGTGGGCCATACTTTGCACAGCCTGTATAGACAAAACACACTACATATCTGCTGAGTGATATGTAGTGTATGTATGGTACAAGCAGTAAACAAAGCATTTGCCTAGTGAATATCTAGAGAACTCTGCCTTCACAGTCTTCTTACCTTACACCTCACTGCTGAGGTTACAGGTGAGAGAAGGAGACACAGTCCCTGGGAACAGTAGCTTGCAGTGCACTGCAATGACAGCTCAGAGTTGGAGCCTGGGGTGCAAGATCCTCAAAGCCATTGAGACCTAAAGACTGGAGCAAATTTCCCAAAGGACGACAGGAAGATACTGTTGAGCCCACGTGTGATAAACTTATTCTTGATCTTTTTACTGGCTATAAAAAGAGGTTCCTAATGAAAGAAACCTGAATGTAGCTGAGCAGATCTTCACACTCTGTGAAAATCATCTCCTGATAACTGCTGTCACCAGACAAGTCCCCAAACAAGACAGGGATGCTCTGAACTCCAGCCAACAAGGACTGCCCAACAGTTCATCCTCACCCTCCTTAGACAAACCTGGCTAAAATTTGTGATGATCTGGGTGCTGTTATGCCCAAATCCAGGCAATGTCTTCTTATCCCAATCAAATGACCTCTTTGAGCCTCAGTTGACCACAGGGACACTGCTCTCTTTTGTCCTCCTGGGGCAGGTCTTCACCCTTTGGTGCTTCTCTCCCCTTTCATGCTACATTGCAGATTACTCTCCTGATTAAATGTGTGCTGAAATGTGCATTGTCTGCCTGCAGGACACACAGCTTCTGGCAGATGTGCTGCCAGTGTCCACACTTTCCCATCACTCTCCTGTCTGCCACTGCCTCTTGGATATTAAAAATCACCTGAAGTGATAATTCCTCATTGCGCTGTGCTCCTCCTCCAGTCTGTCACTGCCTAAGCCACTTGACAGGTGATTACTCGGTCACTGAAGCCAGAGAAGCCAGGCTAAAGGAAATGAGTGTCTCAAATAAACACGCAGGCTGAGTTAGAGAGGATTTCTCTCTGGACAAGCAGGCTATTTTGGGATCACATCACTAAGCTGTGTTATGGCTTTACGGATAGACTCTGGTTCTGTTGATGCTTGCCACTGCTTTCCTGACCTGCTGGATTTCTTCACCCTTGTTCCTTCCCTAAAGCAATGAAGCACTACTTAGCCTGAGCCATGGCCAGGTCCCCACTGGCTCGTGACCATGGTTTCTCCATGCCTCTTGGAACCACATGTGATGGTAAAGGCTTGGGACTTGGGTTGTGTTGATGCATCCATTCAGGAATCTGCTGGTTTTCTCTGCAAATAGGCTGTATTTGTCTGGCATTGCTCATCCACGCAGAGGCCCACATTTCAGGGAACCACAAGTTCTAGTCCCCTATATCAGGGCCTCAGCTGGCAGGGCAGATCTCTTCTCCCTGTGTGATGATTAAGCCAGTGTCCCTCTTCGGGGAAACACCATTTTTCCTCTCCCCCATTATATAAGGTGGATAATAAGCAGCTAAAAAAAATGTAACATCAAATACTGAGAGTCCAAGACAGCTCTTTGGATACGAACTTTATTGTCCTGAATAAGGCATTGCATTTTTTGGCTTAAAGAACTAATTTTGAGAGGTGTAATCTTTCTTGGTTTGGCATCCCAACTGGAGACATTTCTGCCCTCCACCACACTCTTCTCTCTCACAGGGATTCTCATACACACAAGCTTTTGTGGGTGGATCTGGGTTGTTCCAGCAGTGAATGTGTGTGTTTCACCATCAGGTATGTGTGTTTGATGGTGTCCTAGTGACACAGGGCTATGGCATTGTGACATATGGCAAGGAGACCTCACACCAGTTCTACTGATACTGAACCAATGGCTTTGGCTTACAGCACACAGAGTATGCTGCATGGTTGTTACTGGAACAGTGATTGACTGCCTAAAGACAACTGAGTTTACAGCACTTTGAGATTTACTGACTTTCCCAGAACTATATCAAAGCTCTCAGGACTGTGATGGAGTGGACCCTAAAAGCAGACCTTCAAAATCTTCTCAGTTATGAAAATTCAGCCTCCCACCCTTTTTTGGCCTCTACTTTTTTTCCTGGCCTCCCACCCCCTCTCAGCCTCCCACCCCCTTCTTGGCCTCCTACCACCCTTTGGCAACCCACCACCTCTCAGCCTCACAGCAACTTTTGGCCTAAAAGTTTTCCTGGACAGTTGATGCCCATATGATGTTGTGCCAGTGTTGGCCTTCAGCTTAAACAACACTGGGCTCCCTGGTGATACCTGCATCATGTGTTTGCAGAGAGTAATCAGAGCCCCTTAGTTTTCTAGTTACTAGGTCAAATAAATGAAGATTTCTTCATTTTGAAAGAACATGGTTTGATGACCTAGGAGAGGCATCTTTTGCTCCTGTAGCTAATAATTCCACTTCTCCAAAACTGGCAACTGAAGAGAAATATTACTACCAAGGTACCAGAGCTGTTTCCACCAGTCCCTGATAGGAATCGTGCCACTATGGGCAAACTTTTGGAACACCAATAGGTCTGCTTTCCTTGTGATGTACTCAGCATTTAGTTATGTTGCTATTTCTTCTAATTCTCACTGGAAGATCAGGCATCTAGCTTCTTGCTCAGTAAAGAAACATACCCTGTGGCTGGTGAGCACCTCACCATCTTCAAAATAGTTGTGAGGAGCCACACAAAAGTCGTGTTACCCTCCAGTTGCTTAATGATCCCTACAAATGATTAGACTGGGAGACAAACTCTGGTTAAGCTTCATCCAAGTCCCTACACATTCCTGGCTGTCCTTGCTCTGGTAAGGCCCCCTCTTCAACACCATCCATCAGAAAACCTATGTAATGGAGAAGAGTTGAAAAAAATCAAGTTCTGCATGATGACATTTAATAAGTATTCTCTACAGCTTGAAAGGTCAGCCAAATCTGTACTACTGCTTTGGCACTTCGTTATGCATTTAGGCAACTAATTAGGAACATAGGTACTACAGGGAAATTCTCTTCTGCCCCCATCGACTAATCACTTGTCCTCTAAGAGACTTAGGAAAAAAGAGACAGGGAAAAGATGGCACCTGAATGAGTAACAGTACAAGGTCATACTCCCATCTGCCCATCCCTGTGATCAGCAGTGCTGCAAATTTCAGCTTCTGCCAGCCCATAGCTTGCTGCAGGGCCAGCAAGGCTGCTGAGCAGCATGCACAGCAGGTTTGACACCCTAGCAACATATCACTGCAGTAAGCTGAGACTGTTCAGCCTCCTCAGCAAGAGGGACCTCTTCTGCTTTGGTTTCATGGTGTGGGGAACAAATGCAGGTTTGGAGACATCTCGAGATGGTATTCTCAAGAATCAAAAATTCTTCTTTTGGAGAATTTTGGAATGGCAGGGAAGGAAAAAAGAATCTTTTTCAAAGGAAAAAAACATAACATAAAGAAAAATAACTGAAATACCCTGTAGATCAAAAGGCTTCCACAGCATCCTACTCTCTGGGCTTCCTACACACTGGGCCTCCCACTTTCCTGGGCCCCTACTCTGTGTGCCTCCATTCATTGAGCTTCTCAACCCTTGGCATCCATTTCACTGGGCCTCCCACTCTCCTAGTCTCCCAGTCCCTTGGACTCAGCCTCTCTCTAGCCTTTCATTCACTGGGCCTCAGTTTGTTATGCCTCCCACTTTGCTGGTCATCCCACACTATGTACTTCCCAAGCACCATTCCTCTACTCATTTCCAGCATTTGCTAGGCCTCCTGCTCACTGGTATTCTGCTCTCTTGGCCTCCCTTTCCATGGACCTCTCCAAGCCTCACAATCCCTGCCTGGGTTTTGCACTTCTCTGAGCCTCCCACTGCTTGGGCCTACCACTCTCTGGGTCTTGACTTTCCAGAGTGCCCAGATTTCCTATTCCCTGAGCTTCCCACCCACTTGGTCACACTCTCACTGGACCTCCGCTCTCTGGTGCTTCACTTGCCTGGCCCTCTGCTTCCTCAGGCAAGGGGGAGGCCAGGGCTGCCCTCACGTATCATTGGCAGCCCTGCTCTGATCAGGAGGCTGTGCTGGAGGCAGCAGAGGCCCTTTCCTCCAGCCTCTCAGCAATCCTACATGGTTGCCTCCTGCTCAGGGACACACGTTGGACATCCTCCCTCTCCTCCAGCCCTTTAGCCCCAGGGCTGTGCACTGCTGTCCCACTATCTCCACGCTTCCACTCACAAAGTGACTAACCATCTTGAGGGCTTGGCAGCACTTTCTGCAGCCTCAATTTGCATCTCTGCCACCATCTGTCTCTGCCAGCAGCCCACTCCCGTGCAGCCACAATTAATGTTTCCCTTCTCTGTTTCCCTTCACGGCACTGCCTTGAGACACCACTTCTCAGTGCCCATTTCAGTACAGCCCTGTTCATGCCAGGGCTATTGCTGTGGTCATATCTGCTCATGCACCAAGCATGTTTCCCTTACTCTAATGACTGAGAGCAATACTATAGTTTGCTATAAAAGTTGCTGGCAAGCTCTTGATCTCTTCTGCTTACCAGGTCCTGCCCTTCTGACACAAAACAGAGAATCATAAAATCATTTATGTTGGAAAAGGCACTTAAGATCATTAAGTCAAATCACTAACCTAACACTGTCAAGTCCATTGTTTAATCACGTCCCTAAGCCTCATCTCTACACATGTTTTAAATACTTCCAGGGATGATGACGAAACAATTTCCCTGGGCTACCTGTTCCAATGCTTAACAATCCTTTCAGTGAAGAAATTTTTCTTAATATCCAATCTGAACTTCCCCTTGTACAACCTGTACTTGTTTTCTCTTGTCCTATTGCTGTTGCTTGGGAGAGGAGACTGAGGTCTACATCACTACAATCTCATTTCAGGTAAAAATGAAGATGTTTTACACTGCATGAGCATTAGAGCCATGGGGTATCTGCTACATGAGCATCATATTGCACCAGCTGGACTGTGCTGTCCAACTAGAAGAGACACTGGAAGTACAAGTTCCAAATAGCACAGTGGTGGTCAGGCATGGAAGATCCATTTCTGTGGTGATGTAGATTTTCTTGCTTATTTACGCCATCCCACAAGATTTCCTGAGCCTAGCCATCCTGAGACCAACCAACCAGGTCAGACCTTCCAGGAACTGCTGGGAGATATTCTCTGTCCTTCGTCATCAGCATAAAGCAAAGTCTGGACATGGTCAGAGACCTGCAAATCCTCTTTGAATACTTTTGACTGTTTAATCCCTGCCTACTGAAGCTACTCTGCCAGGTGAGCACCCTCTATGCAGTCAAGACTTGGTCTGTCATGCTTCAGCTCCTGAGACCACATGTGTATTAGGTTTCTTGCTAAACACACAGAGTACACTTTCAGTTGAGCCCTGTATGATTTTGTACTTTCCCTTATATTTCCATCTGGAGTGTTTGCAGTTCAAAGGAAACTTTTCCTGGCTACACGAGCTGTTCTCTAAATGGAGTCAGGATGGATTTCTAGTCTGCCCTGAGCCACCACCTTTGCAAAAATATATTAAAAATTACATGAAAGTGAGCTTCTGATTAGAAAACCCTTTCCATAATGACACTGCAGTGTGCCACCAGAGTTCAGATCAAATGTGATCAATCTTCAAGAGAAAAAGATGGCTCTCTTGCTCAGATTGCTGACCATACCAGGCTCCTGCTTGGGTAGGGTTGTCATCAAGCACTGGTCACTCACAGGACCCAAACTGTGCAGCTGAAGCTTCCTGAATAAACAAGATAAATGTTCCCACAGCAGTCACAGTAAACAACCAGTTGCTTCTCACTCAGCATCAGTCTGCTCTCAACCAAGCCAAAATGGAAACAAGCCCACCCTCGTTCATGACCTTAAAAAAAATCATCACAAGACATCATCCAAAGATCTTCTCATCCTCAGAACTAATGCACTGGACTTCACACAAGCTGCAGGAGTAAAGCTATTAGCAGGTGGCAGCAGGAGGTTTTGAAGTTGGATGTGAGCTGAGCATCCAGGCGTGAAGCACAGCAACAAGCTCTCTGAACTTGCTCTGTGCCAGATCATTCCCTGTTACTCTCATCCTGCCTGAACCCACTGAGTTGGTTTCACTGTTTTCTGTACTGTTGTTTGTTCTTTCCTCTGGGGAGAATTTTCCTGTCTGATGGATATATTTTATTCCTTTCCAAATGACTGTGGTATCTGGAGATAATAATCTGTGTCAGGCAGAAGAACTAATAGCCAGGATTAAGGGATCTGGTGGGGGGCAGGGGAATCCAAGGCCATCCACAGCTTGAAACTCTGACCTGTTTCTGCTCGGGTGTCTGCCTGTCATTCTGCTCCTGGCCTCCTTAGACAGATAAACTTTGCCCTGATACTGTTATACAGTCAAAAAAAGTCTTTATTTCCTCTGCCAAAGAGGCATTCTTGAAAACTAACAGAAACTAGCCAAGAAATCCAGGAAAGCAGAGGGAAAGTGAATAATCAGCACTATTTTTCGGATGCAGGAGATCATGACACAGAAAAAGGAAAGCGAATTTCCAGAGGTCACAGGGGCTTTCAGTGGCAAAGAGGAAAAGGGATTGTGGGACATGTGTCTTGCCAAGACTGTAACCATATCTCACAGGCTGTGGGAGACAAGCTTAAAACATCCTAGTGCTTCTGTGGCCCTGTTGCAAAGCATTTCCCTGCCAGCAGCTCACTTGACAGGGAGGGAGTCTGAGATATGGACCCACAGCAGCACTGAGAATCTGGGTGAGAGCAGGACCCATGCACTGTCCTGAGGCATTGCCCATCCCTGGACACAGGTTTCCCCTCAGACAGAGTACATCCCTTTCTCTCTCTCTTAATTCTTGCCCTGTCTCTCACCTTTCCATCTTCCTTCTCCTTCATCCCCAGATAATCCCATTACTTAAATTGATGTCAAGCTTCTGCTAAGCACTGTCACCTCTGTCCCTTGGCTGGACTACAACTGTACCCCCTGCATGGAGATACTCAAAAGCACAGTCATATCAGCATGAGAATTGTTGGAATCTTGATCATTTGGTTTGGAAAATTCTCTATGGGGACACTGAGGGCTTGAAAACATGGCCTTGAGCTATGCCTTGTCCCCACACAGAGGGACCCCAAAAGTGTGAAAGTGTCTGAAGGAAACTGATGAAATACAAGTGTCTGCTTCAAGGACAAAACCCTCTGGCTCAGAGCAGGGGTCAGGTGTCCCAGGGCTGGGGTAGCTTGGTCTCAGGTGAAGAGTCAGGCTCATGAGGGCCACTAGTTTCTACTGTGACAGAGGACCTAATCCCAAGTGTCCACCTGTGAGCTCCTAGCTCACAAGCTGCGGGCTTGCACACCCCTCACAGCCCCCCACAGCTCGCTGCACACCCCCAGCAAGTGCCAGCTTTCTGAGCACACCTGGAAGAAAAGAGGTACTACATAAAAGGCAAAAAGTGCTACAGGGCAAAAACATTAAAATGAACCATTTAGAGCTGGCTCTTTCTGTTATGCCTTCCCCCACCCCCTCAGCTGGGTCTTTTCTTGCTCTGCACTGCGGGTGTGTCTGGCTGTGATTGATTGTCCTTTATTTCCAAATTAAGCAAGGCAGTTGGGAAATGAATCCCTCTCTTTGCAACACTGTGTATTTTTTTATTAAAAAGTTGTTAACTTGCCTTTCCTCTTAATTGTTTTTCCTCATTCCAAAGACTATGTTTTTGCATGCCATTAAGGAAGTCATAGGAAAGAATTTTAATAGTTAAGAAATAACCAAATTGTGGTAAATAGATTCTGGATGGTCTTAGCAGAAATCTGCTTTGTTGACAAACCTGTTATACCAGTTCCTGTGCCAAATATTAAGTCAAAGCCCTATGTGAATCTCCTCCATGAATGCCACATGTAAACCCACCAGTCAAGGTCTTCCTCAGTGAATATGCCAGTACACTGCTAAGATCATCTGCTCAGTGAACCAGAAAGCCATCTTCTGCCTTTATTCAGCTCACCTGACATTCCAGCACAGATCATCTTCTGTACCAGGCCCTGCTCTACAAACTAGACTTTCATTATTCAAGAGTCTATCAAGATGCTGGGGCTGATGGGCTTTCTCTCCAGAGTACTAGGCAATTTCACTCCCTGGAAAGAGCTGATTCTTGTGTCACCCCATAGCAGATGAATGCAGGATAGCACAGAGCTTATGTGACTGCTTCAATAGAAGGTCCTTCCATCACATCCTCTCTGGCTAATTGGAAAACTCAGTGGGGGCTGAGGAAAACAAATAGCTGCCCCTTAACATGCCTGAGCACTTTCCTTCATCAAGCAAGGCTCAGCATTCAAATGAGCTGCATATTTACCTCTGTGGTGCTTGCCTCGAGAGCTGCACTACACACACTTGGATGAGTACAGTGAAAGGTCATCTGGTCCTGCTTCTCAGGAAGAGCTGCCAAAAGGTTCTGAGACTTAGCACTCTGCATGCATGAGCAGCACAGAGAACCTAGACATGCACCTTCAGGGAGGAGGGGTAGGACAGTTTTCATCTCTTTTTCCCACAGAGGAAACATCAACAACAACCTTAGAAATCCAGGTTAGGAACCTTTCAGGGAAAACCACTACAGCCCCCACATACCTGCCTTCTACACTGGGAGATGTCACCTACCAACAAAAGCAGATGAAAGATGTATGCCCATGCCTCAGCTTCCACATCTAACAGTGTATTTGCTTGCAAGACAACATCCAGATAAGAGCTGCAATTCTTAATTATCTGGAGGAGAAGGAAGTTTAGTGAACCCACCAACAGGCAAGGGCATTAAGATGTGAGTCTTTCTTCCAAGAATGAGTTTTAAGAGCAATGTGGTTAAAGGGTTTACTTCACAGAGCTTCTGGAGATTTTTGTCTTTTTCTCTCCTATTCCAGCTGAAGACAAAAGATCAAAATCTCAAGCTTCTGTAAATTAAAAATGAAACAAAACTAAGATAAACCCACCTGTTTTGGTCCAATTAAAATGTTTTGTTTCAGTGGCTTCTGAACATGATGTTAACAATCAGCTTAAATTGCAAAACAAGGGCATATAGAATTAGGAAACAACAAATCTTGGTTGTCAAAGTGGGTCTTTCCAAGAGTTTGAGGGCTCTTTTTTAACTGAAACATTTGTCAAAGCTGTTCTTTTTTTACCTGCAAAAGGTTTGAGCTTGAATAGATCTGCTGCACTTCTGACAGAGAGACAAGGAGAAGGAAAGGCACGGCTGCCTTCGCTGTTTTAGTCACAGCCTAAAGCTGGTAGCAAACCAAGGTCACACCCAAGGTCACTCACTAAATCACCATCACATCAAAGGTTTGAAACTATAGGACCAATTCTGGATCCTTCACTGGTTTTTGCTATTGCCTTTTATAGCACCAGGATTTCACTAATGACTTAAAATCTCCAGCCCATCTTTCATTTCCAGGCATTCCATGCAAACCACATTAGCTCCTTAGGAGATTAATGGGAGCGGAATGCACCGGAACCAGTGCTTTCCACATCATTCACACTGCTGATCCATGCTTTATGATCACTCTACCTGGGCAGCTCAGACACGACTGGAGTGATAAGCAACCTCTTCTACTTCATGTGGCAGAAGACAAACCTGCCCAGCATTGTTTTTATTGTTAAGACAGAGCAGAAGACATTGCTGCTCTTCACAGTATCAGCTTGGAGGCCTAAGCACCATTTCAACAAATGATGCTTTGACACCTGAGTTATTGCAAGTGGCTCTGGGCATGGTTAGTTCCCTGAGTGAGTAGCAGATCTGTGTTCACTTAGGAAGGTGGTTGGAGAGAGTTTCATAGCCATCAGTGGCAGAAAGAAACTTCCCTCTCTGAGGTCTCTCCAGAGGCAGTGATGACAAGAACACAGCAAGGAACACAGTCACCAGGGCTGCCATAGCAAGCACACTTCTACACAGAAGTCAGCAGAGGAAAAAAAGGGAAATATGCCTCCATGGAAAAACTTGAGCTACTTCCCCATATCAATATTAGGAAAACTGCCTCAAAAAGACTTGCATGAAAGCAGAAAGGGTCTAATAAAACAACAAAAAGAGGTTTCTATGATTCCTGGAAAACATCCTGGCAAAATCCTGGAAAGTGATATAAAATTCCTAAAAGGCTAAGGGTTTCCTAGAAAGCAAAGAATTCTTCCCACAAACAATCCTAGAAAATTCTGGAAAAACATTTGCAAAGTTCCTCTAAGACTTTCCTAGAAAGCAACATGAGAAATGTTTTGAAAGCAATATGGGACATTTCTGGGAAAAAAAAGCACTGTGAATAGATGTGAATATTCCTAGGAAGAAACTTGAAAAGTGCTGGAAAGTACTATGATAATTCCAAGAAATCATACTGAGATATTCCTTAGAAGAAACCCAAGAAATTCCTGGGAAGCATCCTGGGAAAACTCAAAAACAAACAAACAACAACAACAAAAAAAAAGGCAAAGAAGAAATTGCAGGAAAGGGAAGATTCCTGGAAAACACCCTGGGACATTCCTAGAAAATGGAGGGAGGATTTCTGGAAAACAACCACAGTTAGGAAACGCCTAGAAAACATCAGAGGTTACTAGAAAGGAATAAGTGAAATTCCTGGAAAGCAACCTGAGAAATTCCCAGAAAGAAGCATTTAGTTTTCTAGAAAGAACTCTGGAAAATTCTGAGAAAACAGGTGATGTATTCCTGGAAAGCAATATGGGACATTCAGAGAAATCAAAGTGGAAATTCCTTGAAAGACTCCTACAAAATTCCTAGAAATCAATATGAAGCATTCCTGGAAAATGTTCTGGAACATTCCTAGAAAGCAATGGCAAAATTCCTGGAAAGAAATGAGGCAAATTCCTAGAAAGCATCAAGGATAATTTCTGCAAAGAGATGTGAAGATTCCTACAAAGCTTTGGGAATGTTGCTAGAAAGCAATGCTGACACTGATGGTTAAGGGGAAGAACAGCAGACCTAGAGAGGAAGTCACAGGATGTTGAGAAAGATGTGACACCCCCAAAATCCTAAGGGTGCTGGAGGTGAAAGGCAGAGGAGCATCCCTCATTCTCAGAACAGTCCAACTCAGTGCTAGGATGGCAGGGGAGTGGGAATGTCACCTCAGAGCCCCAGGTTCACACATGAAGGTACACAAGGCCAAATTAAGTCTGCCCACAGGACAATCCACATGCACCTGGTCTGCTCCTAGAAACCTCCAATGATGGATAAGCTCCCTTCTCCACACTAAGGCATCTCTGTACTTACCTCTCTCTGCTTCTGGGAGGGCTTTTTTTGGTGTTCAGCCTCAACCTCTGTACCTCTACTTTCCCTCTGTCCCCTCAGGTACTGAGAAGGATGTGTTCCTGAGTTCATAGGATAATTCAAGTTGGAATGGAGTTCAGAAGGTCTCTAAGTCCAACTTCCTGCCCTCCAGATCAGGTTGTTCAGGGCTTTGTCCACTCAGGTCTTAAAATCCTCCAAGGACAGAAACTGCACAGCCTTTCTGAGTACCTAACCCACTGCTTGACTGTCCTCAAGGGGAAAAGTGTATGCCACATGAGGAGGACACATATATGTATATATATATATAACTACTCTGAACCTCTTTTGTTACAGATGATGTCCATTGCTGCTCATTCTCCAACTGTGCTCCACTGTGAAGAGTCTGACTTTTGTCCTCTCCATAACTTCCTTGCAAAAGCCTCCTGAGAACATTCACAGCTATCCACACTGCCTGTGCAGCCCTCCCTTCCTCTCTGGCAGGCAATGGGCCCATCTGCCCAACTCCCTCAAGACAAGCTGTTTTTTTCCATGCCTTCTTTAGATGTTGTTTCTCAGCCCATTTTTTCTCAGAAGGAAGAAAAGATCACAGAGAAGTTGGTGGCATCACTTTTATGATGTTCTCCTCTCTAGATGACCCAGCTGAGCAGAGAAAACTCTGGGAGACAGCCTGGCAATTATCTCCAATAGGCCTTCACACATCTGATTGACTTCACTTTGCTTTCATGCCTGACACTTCAAACATCATGGACAGCAAGGCAGGGGGAGGGTTTGACTAATGGAATGGAACAAGGACTCCAAAAACCACAGCTGCCTCATCTGGAAAGCAGAGCATGTCTCAGCCTCCCTGCTACGCCCAGCCTCCAGGTTGTCGCCTGCACACCCAGGCTTGACAGCACAGACAGTAATCATTGTAGGTAATTAATTATGAGAGTAGCAGAGGCAGCACCCATGTCACTCACTGAAAGTCATCGTGGGATATGCCCTCAGAAGGTGAAATCTACTCTTGGAGGTTCCTGTTAGGTGTGGAGACGGACCTAACATGTCCTAGGAAAATGGAGCTCATGCCCCTGTCACTGAACTCTGGCAGGTCCTTTCACTGCCTTTTGCCTCAATTTCTCCACCTGCTAATGATGAGAGGATGGACCAGTGTGGGACAGCGTCCTGACTTTCTTAGCTACTAGTGTAGACATGGCTACCTTGTCCCCTCTGGAGCAAACTCTACCCTGTGGGACTACAGCCAGACCCGCAAAATCCATTCCTTTCTATCCACACTCTTGAACTGTAGCTCAGGTTGCAGCTGTGCAACATGAGCTTAGGAAGAGCTGAGTTGAAGGCATCTCCCAGGGAACTGCTTTCAGCATTCCTGTGTTCAGCCTGACCCCAAACCACCTGCAGAGCTCAATGGGCATCTCTGTGGGGCAGCAGCTGCTCTCCTAGAGAATTCTTGCTCTCATAGGGAGTGGGTTTCTGCCTGTGAGATGAGAGCTGCTGCTGGGGCAGAGCCATGTACACCCACGTGCTGGCTGAATAATGAAAACAAAAACACCTCACTCCCACTGGATGCTGTTTTATTGCCTGGCTTGTGGTTGCTGCCATGTGACTCACTTCCAGGCGAGGCCACCAGGCACTTCTGCTGCAAAAAGGAGAAATGAGTGCAGAGCCCGAGCTGCTGTGCAGTTGGGAAAGCAGATCGATACAGGTTTGGCAGATCAATCACTGTCTTGTGCAAGGGAATTCTAGTTGGAAAAACTCTCTTGCATCTGCTGGGACATCAGTAAAGCCTCCTGTTCTAAATCAGGGCCTCCATCTAACAACAGTGCTCTACTTGATTAATGCTGATTAGCCCTACTTTGCTTGGTACGTTGATTAAAATGCAAAGTTCATTTCCCAGGTTTCCTTCCCAATCATATTCCCTAACTTCTTTTGGCACCTCCACAGCCTCTTAATTCTTCAGTCCTCCAAGAAGCTCATCAGACAAGGACAACACTGAGGCACTAACAAAGAAAAGTCAGATGTGAATTATGTCCAAAGGGAAGCTCTATCCTGGGTTGTGTTACTCTGTATGGTAGACTGGCTAGTGGGATCTTCGACCTAAAATGTTGCTCATGATAACATCAAAGGCAGATAAAGACCCGTTGCCACTCAACATTTCCCTACATGACAGTCTTCTCAAACACATCTGCCTGATTCCCACCAACTGTAGATGCAAATGGACACATATTGCCTATTTTCCAATTTATTGGCTAAATTGCTGTAGGAATGGCTTTATGGGTTTAGACCACTGGCTCCACCAGCCTGTGCAGTAGCTGTAGCAGATGCACAAGAATCAACAGAAACAAGGCACATACAAAGTGGCCTTGACTCAATCTTCCCAGCTGTAGTTTAAGCTGTGGTTTAAAGGCCCTCATAAGCTAGGAGACATACCCAGTTGATGGGGTTTAACATCCACCAACACTTTGTTGAATCCCTCCCTGAAGTCCTGCTAGTCTCCACAATATCCTGTGGCAACAGGGTGGGGAATGCAACAGCATTTCATGTGACAAAGTATTTGCTTGTGTCTGTATCAAACCCACAGCTTACTTGCTCTCAGAAACACCCAGTTATGAGGAAAGCACAACAATCCTTCCCTTACAGCTCTGTACCAACCCTGATGCGATAGGTCTCTGTCATTGCCCCTTTAGGCACCTCTTGTTCTAGCCAGGGAGTCCTGCCTTCACACAGAAACAATTTTGCAGCTTATTGGAAGTTGTTTCAATAAAACAACCAGAGCTAAAGAAAACAAGGATCCTGTTACTGTCTCTGTTTCACGACAAGAAAGTGGAAATTCAAAGTATGTTTAAAACACAACCAAGTAAACAACAAGTTGGCACTGAGAGCAATGAGTTAATCTGACATCTGAATATTCACTGCTATTAAGTAAGATGAAGACTTGCCTCCTTCAGCTCTTATGTAAATAGAGCTCATCTGTGATGCAGATTTTATTAATTAACTGGCAAATCGAGAAAACCCCAATAGGCTGTAATTGAACTTCACGTTGATGATAGATGAGGAGACACTTACAGGCCATCCGCTGTGTCTGCACAGTCACTGCTGGAGCTGCTGTCGCTGCTGTCATCCCCACCCACCCTTATAGCAGAGCCACTGACCATCCTGAGCAGAATCAAGAAGATCTGAGGGGCAGATCACAGTATCACAATATGGCTGGAGCTGGTGGGATATCTGGCATATTTGCCTCCTGAAGAACCCTCTGGTGATGACACACCCTATAGAAACATACCCAAACCCAAGACCTAAGGCAAAGCGCCAGCCAAACAGATTTCTCTGGGTCTCAGTGGTGACTCCCTGCTGGGCGACACAGGTGGTGGACAGGATGGCCCATGTGGGGAGAAAGCAGCCCTAAAGCCCTGCAGGAGCACCAAGCTGCCCTTCTCCTGCAAGGTGGCATGCAGCAGAGCCCAGCAGGAAGGAGATTAAGCCATTACTGATGTAGGGGGAGAAGGGATGAACGAAAAAAACCCTGCAAGGGTGCTTTGCAGTTCTTGGTGGGGAACTAATTTTGCTTTTATTTTGCTAGAGAAATAGTGAGATGGCAGCAAGGTGCCCACCGCCAGTGCTGCTGAAGCCTGGGTTCATCTCAGCATGGGAAGGGGAAGTGGCATTTGAAACACTGAGATGTGAGAAGAGTTTCATTATTGCTCTGGATGGCCCCGTCGTTAGAGGAAAACACAGTATTTAATGAAGGGGGGAAAAAAAGAGGAGCTCCCTACTGTGTCCAGAAAGGCTTCTCTTTTCAGCTTTGCTTCATTGCCCTTGTTTACAGGAATGAGGGAGGCTGGACCTATCCACCCCTGCAGTACCCTGTCCCTGGGTCTCATGACGGGTGCTCCAAGGCTGCCAAGATCTCCCCACAGAAAGCAACCCACAAGCACAGACCTCTTTGGGGTCCCCAGTACTGGGGTACTGCCTCATGCCCACACTCAGGTGGTCAGTGGCTGTCCTTGTGTGTGAGCATGGGCTACTGATGTCTACCCTCTCTCCAATGACACACATCCCAGGTGCTATACACCCAGCAATTCAGCACCATTCCCTTGTTATCAAGGAGAAACTGAGATATAGGACATATGTTATCCATACTTGACATCAAGCCTGAAGTCTATGTTTGATCAAATGTCACAGGGAACACTCTTCCCATGGATTCTTTGCAAAGTGCCCTCAGATTACCAGGGAAGGACTTGGTTTCTCATGACTTGGCTTAACAAACCCAGCATGGGATTCACACATCAAGCTAATTCTTCCCAGCTGGCACCAATTATTTGCCAAGGTAGATTTGCTCTCTCAATTATAACCCATAAAGTCTCAAGCATGGAAAGGCAGAATCTCTTTCTTTCCCTTCCTTCTTTCCTAGTAATTGCGGGGGTTTTTTTAGCAACATGTCAACAGACTTCAGGAGTAGAACCGGCTCACATTCCCTTTGCTGGGATGACTCTAGCTCTGCTAGGAATTGAGATGAAAGAAAAGTTGCTTTCATCCCAGCATAAGTAGGCAAGAAGCAGAGCATGAACAGAGAGAAGACAAGCAGAGAAGAAAGCACTGGTTTTATTCTGAGTCTCTGCACCTAAAGCTGTCCTTAATCACCGCTCATGACTCATAGCCAGTTCTTTCACTGGGAGCTCCAGACAGGGTAATTTACTTTCAGAGACCCCCAGGCACATTGGCTGGAAGGGACCTCTGGATGTCTCCAGTTCGAGCACTCATCATTTGCTCCTAGAATTTGCTTGGGATCCCCTGTGACCTGTCCTGTTCCCAGAGTGATGGCATCTGAAAATGTCCTGAGGTGAAACCACCCTGAAGTGGAGAATGTGCTGGAAGAGGAAGAGTAGTTTCAGTGGTTGCCTACCCTCTTCACTGCTCCAAAAAGCTCCCCATCCCACCTTCAATAAGACAGCTGTACCCAGAGATTAGCTCTGGGACCTGTCTGGGCCAGAGTTCATGGAGGAGAGCAGGAGGAGGGGATCCATAGGATCTCAGGAGACTGAGTAAAACAAAAGGACAGGGGACATTGCTTGCAGAAAGCAATGAGGTTCAAGATAAGGTCAGAAGCTGGAGAGGGGGCTGTGTGTGTGAAGAGTGGATAACCACAGACTCAGACCATCAAACCTAGCCATCATCTGCCTTAAATATTTTTTTCTTGCTTGATTCGCAGCTCCCGCCAGAAGCTGGACTGGGGTTAGCCTGGAGTCAGGAGCTGAATCTACTGTGAAACCCTCTGCCTGTTTTGTTTGCTTCGCCCCAAGAGACAAGAACCTTCATCCTGTACCTTCATGCATTATTTACAAGATTGCAGAGACCACAGCCCCTTCTGAGCCACATCACTAGGACCCTCCAGTGACTTCCAAGTGGAGGAGCAAGTTTCCTGTAAATTACATTTCCGGCAAGAATCTCTGCTAATTAAAGATTATGAAATGAATTTACCCCTTGCTTCAATTCAAATCCATTCACAGCTAATACCTTCCTCTTTTCCAATGGTATGTATTTATCGAGGGTGGGGAAGGAAAGAGCCGTGCTTGGAGTCTCCAGAAGTTCTCTGGATTTGGAATAGGCTTAGATCTGCCTTGTTACATGGAATAAGTCCCTGGAGAATGCAGGCTGATTGCAATCTAATTTATGGCATTCATCAACATATGAATTAATGCTGGGGTCTCAGATATGAGATCTCTCTATTTCCCCCCTTCCTTCTCACACAGGCTTGCAACTCAGCTCCACTTCCATGCTTCCTTCCCTCTCTCTCTGTACTGCTTCTTTCCTTCCTTAAAGAAGCAGCATTGGTTTTGGTTAAGAAAGCTTGTTTATAGTGAATAAACTGGGCATCTCATCTGGCTTCCTGTGAATTAAAGTTAGCTGAAATCAAGGAGGATCTAGGCTCTGTTTGTAATTTTGGGATCTGGTGCTTAGCTGCTGTGTGCCTTTACTTCCCCATCTGTGACACAGGGATGCTGTTCCTGGCTTCCCTCTGAAAGCCACGGGGAGAATAAAAATATACTTGTGCTTTGGAGCCCTACAGGGAAGTTTGCAGAGGGCTTTTGTGTGTTTTACTACTGCTCCTCTGTATTGTTCTTGGCTTTGACCTTGGACCAAGCTGAACAAAAGAATAGTCAAACAAAGCCACTTATATTTCAAGTGCATGTTAGATACTTGTTAAAGGAAGCCTAAAACTGAGAAGTCTTCTGGTAGCAACCATTAACCCATACAGCGACTTGAAACCCTGCAGCTGTTGACAAGGTTATAAATCATCAGCAGTGGTGGATGAAGAGCCACGTGTCTACTCTCTGCCTAGAGGCTGGAGCAGGCAAAACACAACAGCAAAACAAATCTAAGGCCAGAAAGTCGGTGTGCAGCATGCCTCAGGGCAGGGGAGGCAGGTCTGGGAATAGGATGTAGATGTGCAGAAAAGCAGAGCACATTCAGCTATTTAAAGGGGAGATTTTTGCTTCACTGACATGAGAAGGCAATAGTTGCATAGAGTAACAGTGAAGACAGATACAGTGTAGGAGGGAACTATAGGTCTAGGTTCTCTGACTTCCTTTTCTTGGGGCATAACTCCACAGCCAGAACTGGTTTTGAGACAGAAATCTCAGTATCTGTGCGCTCTCACCAGTCAGATCCCAGGGTAACCTTCAATGGGGTCCCATTCTGGAGAAAATGTCTGTGTGCAATTTCATTGAAGCTCAGCACCACCATGAACAGAGGAGTTGCTGCTCCATCTCTCACCTGTTCTTTCTGAATTGTCTAAATGTGCATGGACTTAGTGGATGTGGCTTAGTTTTTTCACTTCTCTCTGACAGAAGAAATAAAGCATGTAAGGTCATATTTACACTAATCTATAGTCCGTTCAAAACATCAAAGGGTGCTCAGAGGAATAAGGAAATAGAAGCTCTCTGCACTTGATAGGACAGAGCAAGATGTGGACTCTGACTGCAGGGAAGAAGACTCTGGTTGGATTCACTAGGAAAATTATAATCCAACACTGAAGAACAAGAACTGTGTACACAGCTCCTTGAGACACCTCCTTCATCTGTGGAACAGCAGGTTTAGCCAGAAGAACATGCAATGCAATCAATAATTCGAAAGCCAAGAGCTTTGGTGAGCTGTGGACTATTTGATGTAGACAGCTAATATCTTTGGTGTGGTAAAGTGCAGGAGTCCAAGGACTATGTCTCTCTGTGGTTAACAGCCTACATAATAAAATCATGCCCTGCTCTTCATGAATGTCACCTTTAGTCTTATTTCAGCCTTCTTCTGGGGTTTCAGCTCCTAGAAGGGAACATTTCCCTGGCTAAATTACTCTTCAGTAGCATCAGGCAGGCAGATTGAAAAACACAACATGCAGCACTTTCATCACAAAATAAAAAGATGAAAGGGGTACAATCACACCTCTGGTTGCAGGTAGGTTAAATACTTGTCAAATGTATTTTTTTGTCTTCTGCTGGTTCTGTTCTTGAGTTTATCCTATCCCAAAGAAACCAAGCGTTTTGCTGCCACTGCCAATCACAACTGTCTGCTGCTGACAAGAGAAGCATTGACGCTAGAGTTGGAGCACCACAGGGTGCTTGAGGCAATGTCCCTGCTGAGACGCAGCAGAGCTCAGTCCAAGCTGGAGCTTCTTCATCCTTCTGTCACTCAGTCCAGAGCTCCTGCAGTTCACAAAGAGTTGGCTGATCTTGCCTGACCAGAACGGTGAAAAGAAGTGCTATCATCCAATTTCAACCTTCAGTCCAGAAGGACTGTGTCCTCATCTTTCCTTTGTTCCAGCACCCACATACCTATAGCAGCTCGATGTTCTCATCCTTGATGCACTATTTGCACAGATTGCTTTAGAACACGGGAAAGGGAATGTCATCCACTTTCATTCAGGATGTTGTATCTGCTGGTGCCCACTAGAAGACAAACACAGGCTAACATTACAGCCCCCTCTACCATCAGCTCATGTCATACCTGGTGTGGCAGAGATGGCCAAGACGTGGCCTCAGGAATTAGTTTCCCACCTACGAGTACTGGAGTAGTCTGCAGACCCAGTTATGACCCACGCAGGCAACAACTTATGGATCAGGCAAGCAGTGCACTGAATGAGTGCCTGGGAAATGGCAGGTAAAGGTTTTGAAAGGTGCTGAGGAAAGGGCACGGCTGGAGCACAATCTGCAATGCAGAAGAGAGCACTGCATCACCTCTTGGATGCGGTGGCAGATTAATCAGGAGTCACAGAATGTATTTGCAACCTGCCTGGCAACCCCGCTGCATTTCACACACTCAATCCTACTCAGCTCTTCTCCCACACCTGAAATACCTGAATCAGTTTTCAGGTCTGATGTTAGAAGCAGGTCCTGCTCTGGAAGGAGAAAACAGCGGAGCAAAGGCTTTGTGAGGGACAGACAACAGAGCTACATAGTCCCAAGTGTGTGTCCGTAGGGGAATGAGAAGTAGTGTTTGAGTGTCTGTTTCTGTATCTTTAACTGCAATGGGGGAAATATTTCAGGGAAGTAGGTAAGTTTTCCTATTTGCCTTGCTCAATTCCTTCATCTCTACCTTACCCGTAACCTTGCTGGCTTTTAAAGTTTCCCCCTGGCACCCAGACATTAGCAGGTGGATGGACCCCTCAGTCCTGCCCTTTCAAACTCTCTGAAGACTCAGACAGGGTTTGCATCCATACAGTTTCTTCTGCATTTTGCTTGAAATAAACAGCTGGTGACTTTTTTATTTTAGCTCTACATCTCCAGCTTAGATGACAGTGAAGACATGAAATGGAGAGACTGCCAGCTTCTCCCTCCAGATCCCTTTGAGAGGTTTTGGGAGGTGTTGGATGTTAGTCAGTACTTTTCCACCTGTTGGGAGGAAGCCTTTCTGTTCTGCTTTGCCTGTATGTTTCAGATTTATCTATAGAGAACGCCTGCAAATAATTTTCAGCTATTTTCACCTGTTCTGTGGCCAAGCTTCACATTCTAGGAATGCAAACAGAACATGTAATTCACTCTTCTCACCTCACCGCCACTTCAATTGGTCTGAGTTTGTTTACCTGGGAAGTTCTCCCCTTTCTATCACAAAGCAAGCTTTTCATGCCAGATATTTCTGTGCATGCCTTCAGCCTCTCAACTTCACTGAATGCGTCAAGCTGTCCATGAGATAGTGCACAAGGCTAAACTGACATTTTGTTTACCAGAGACAGAAGACAGGGAAGAGTCTTCCTAAGTATTACATTTAACGTGGCATGTTCATGATGTCATTTATTATTATAATCTGGACTTCTTCAGCTTTAGGAGCATGAATAACACAGCATCAAAAAAACATTTATTTTTAAAAGATGTTTTTATATATAGATAGATAAAGATAACTCACTCTGATTCATTTGCCAAAAACTGCTGCTGTTCCTTGTTTGTTTTTTGAAGCAGAAATTGCTGGGCAAAAGGAATGTCAGGAATGGAAATCCAGGATGAGCCTGTATTTCCCAACTTGTCATGCAGGAAGGCTGCTGACAAAACTTTGGAACAGGTCTGGAATTTACTGGAAATGAAGCCAATGCTCTGGGGTGTAGCGCAGCAGCTGTGCACAGCCAGGCAGGGAGGCAAGGAAAAGCGTCTGACCATCCATGGATGTGTGAAGGTCAGCACACCTCATCTGTGGGAAGGTTTCAGAGACTGAGGTGTAAGCTGCACAGCCCCCCCAGGCTAGCAGCTGGATATCAATGTGGGTGTCACTTTGCAGAGCTGAAATTTGAATGGCTTGAAGAAGTCCTGTGAAAACCATTATGCCTTGTGTCAAATGAGGGCATAGATCTTTGTATGTCTTATTCTACTGAAAAGGTGTGGTGGCATCTTTGGTGGGGATCAGGACATGGTATTGGCAGCCAGTGCAGAAGAGAGACACAAAAAACCTTAAGACTGAAAAATGACCCCCAAGCAGATGAATGGCTCACTCAGAAGTATGGATGGACATATTTCTGCTAGAGCTGCACCATCTGATTACATTCTCAGACAACTTCTGGATAGATCTCAAGCAGGACGAGACACAAAGCCTTCCTATACCGTGAGATACTTCACAGCAATTAACTCCTACACAGCTCTCAACCTCCACAGCTCAGTTTGCACTTGAAAGTAGTCACATCCACAGCCCGTTGCCTTCATATCCCTTATGTGTCACAAACAAGGCCATGCACTCAGCAGTGGAGCTGGGAACACGGTCAGATCTCTGGCTATGGTGTAGCACTTAGTCTGTAGGACAACATCAGGCTTCACCTTCTGTAAAAATCCTGGGACCTGGTGCCAGACACAAACCAGAAACCAGACTGCTCAGAGCATCACTCACCATGCATCAGAGTGGTTTTTCAGCTCTTCATGGACACCAGCACTATCAAAGGCATGTCAGTTTGATCCTGCCTATATGAAAATAAAGCTCCAGTGCTTTTCTATGTAGTTACATAGAAAGCAAGCCATAAAATATAAAGTACTAAGGAAAACAGCTGAAATAAACACTCAACATCCATCATGAGGGACAAGATCTTTCTTGACCCACTAAAACATTATTTGTCCTTGTTCCCAGAGGCCAAACGACCACTCTTCTGCATGAGCTTTGTCATTGGATATGTGTGTATCCCTAAATTTAATTTGTCCAATTGCATTAGGACAAGCAGCTAATTCTGAAATTCATTTTGCTCCCATAATCAACCCCTTTGCCAAATGGCATTTGGGTAGAATTGTGGAGATTGTGATTTTTATTTAAAATGATTTATTGGAATCATTAGCAGTGTTCCATAAGTGGAATCCATGGCAATCATTTTAATCTTCCTCCCACCACAGCAAATGCAAACTTTTTTTTTAATAACAGAGTTTGAAATATTAAGATGCACACTTTTATATTTCTCTGTGCTCTCTCCCTCTGTAATGGGATGGAATGAGTTATCATGGACATAAAGCCTCCTTTTCAAATGGGAGATGCTGAGAGTGTATAATGAACAATTAGGCATCTATTTAGTCACTTTGAATTGATATGGGTGTTAATGAAAATGAAAGAGGCCAAGTTGACTTTCAGTGCAAGGAAATGCAAAAGGTAGAGGATTTGGGTGGTTTATTTTTATAATCCTAGGCTCTTTCAATGAATTCAGCACCTGCAGCAGACCCCAGAGCTCCCCCAAGTGCTTTTCCAGCCTCTTCCCAGAAGTTCTCAGTGGAGGTCTGGGAAACCGAGGAGGGCTGCCCTCCATCGTGCTGGAATGAGGTCTGTGCTGCTGTCACCAGCTGTCCCCAGGCAAGCAGAGAGCTGCCAAGAGATGGTTTGCTTCATCCTCCAATGTGCTGATTCACAGCCATGCATTTCCCAGAGAGCTGGGTGTGAGGCATAGGAGATGGAGCTGTGCCAGCTGTGCCACAAGCCCCTGGCCATGGGGAGCAGGGCAGGGACCAATAGTATTCACACTGCCAAGCCACTGGGCAGTCCAGGCAGGCTCTGTGAGTGGCCTCCATCGATCCCAGTTTTCAAGGGTGCCCAAAGGCAAGGAACCACTGACAGCCTCAGCTGGGCAGGGTACATAGGCTCAGAAATGGTACCCACAGCAACTTTGGCTAGTGCTCGAGAAGCAATGGGGGTGGGGGTAGCTCTTAGCCAGGTCTCAGTACATTTTCCCTTTGTTTTTAAAAGAGAAGAAAACAGTTGACTGACGATATAGCAGCAAGGAAAGCACTACTGTCACCCTCGGTTTATTGGTGGGGAAGCCGTCTCCCACTGGCAACCCTTTTCAGCTGTTCTTTTGGCTGTTTCTTGCTACATATGAATTCCTCTGTTTGGGGTGTTTTGACATATATGACACTGGCCAGAGACCCTGACTCAGCCTCCTGGGGACTCTAGTTCAGATCTGATTAACATACTTGAAGGTAGTGAACACCTTAAGACCTCCAGAGCTACATCATCCTCTTTTGCCCTCAGTTCCTCTGATTAGTCTCCCTACACACATGCACCTTTGCAAATACTTTGCCCCAAATCCTTCAGCTCCATTCCCTCCCAGGAATAAAGATGCATAGCTTGGTGAGAGCCCACTTGGGATGGTCACAGCCAGCCACAGGGATGGCTTAGCATGGACCAGATGCTCTCTCTTTCCCTTTGGTTGAGACACTGGTGCCATGGCAACTGCTAACACCAAACAGCTGCAGTGAAAATACAGCTTCAGAGCAGCTTCAATCCCCAAGGACCATTAAGCATGTCCTGGGGGTTGTCCCTCTCCTCCTGGGAATCCCAGCCAAAAGACATGTCTCTGGAGTGGGGTAAAACCAGACTGCACTCTGGTATCCTTGCATAGGACCTAAAAACTCACCTTGCATTGAAAAACTATTATAAAAAATTAATCTTGCCACATTTTCCCTCTTGGAAGGAAAAAATCTGGTGTGATAGGACTCAAAGTCTGAGGGAGGAGCCATTTGCTCCTATCTCCTGACTCCTGTCCTAGCCACCAAAGCATCCCCATGGCTTTAGGCTCCAGAAGCAGAGGACCAGCTCCAACTCCAGGCATCATGATGCTGGGTCAGGGGGTAATCAAGAGATATCTCACTGCAGGACATCTTCACATAGCTGTACAGATGTGTTTCTGTAACCACTCACAGCTCTGTTGCTTGTGAGAAGCAATGCTAGGATGCTGTAAAACGGTCCTGAGAAACAGAAGTCACTGTGATCTGGTCTATACACACTCCAATGGAGGTAGAAAAGCTTTAATCCTCCACATTTTCTTTGCCCATGGGCTGTACAATCTGTTCATCACCTGCCTGGGCCCTGATGATCTTATTGTAAGATAGAGATTTTGCCATTTTATTCTACACACTTCCAGCCCCTAGGCAGCTGGCAGGATTGCTGCTGGCTGGTACAACACACACACACAAACACAAAACCAAAATGAAACAAAAAATCGTTTGCTATTATTTCTCAGAAGCTTCATTTGGCTGCATTCAGGCCTAATGTGGTGATTTCTTTGCCCTTGTGACAGCTATTTCTTACATGGGAAAGCTGCACACACACACAAAAAAAAAAGTAGACGTGAAAAATGGAGCTGTGATTAATTTTCACCTCCAAATATAGAAAGACAATTTCCCCCTCTCTAAGATCTCCTCTTCTTTCTCTTTAAATAAGTGCCGGTGCCTTCAAACCAAGCCAGCACGCCACTGAAATCCCAGTGCCAAGAAGGATGAGGAGATGTGGTTGTAGGGAACTCGGACCGGTTACAAACCACCATCAAGGTGATCAGGGACAGCCTGGCTCTTCCCAGTTTACAGATAGCTAACCAGGGAGGGGAGATGGTGAGGGAGCTCAGCCCTACATCCTCCGGGCTTTCTGCAAATCAGGCATCCCGCCGATGCCAAAACTTTGCTGGGCAAAGGCTGGGGCGGAACGGGGCTGTGGGGAGCATCACTCCCCCGGGATGCCGGCGGTGGGATCGATGATGTCCGCCCTCCTCCCGGCAGCGCCTGCGATTTGATTTCCCTCTGCCGATGGCGCAGCTCCCAGACAAAGGCTCAGCACTCGTGGTCGGGCTGGGGTTGGAGGTCACCCTCGAGGGGACACCAGACCCGTACCCAGCGCTCCCTGAGCCCAGGCTGCCGCTGGGACACAGCGGCTGTGCCCCGAGCACACCCGTGTACCCACGCACACCCACGCTCACGCACCGGCTGCTCCCCACCTTCACTTCCACCTCTCCGGGAATATCCAGCAGCCAGATCAAGGCATGTCTTTTGTGATCACAAGGATTAACTCCGCTGGGAGCAGCAGCGGAGGCTGAGCCTACGCTCGCACCACGCATCGCTGCCTGCCCCGCACGCTTTGCAGGTGTGGAGCCAACCTCTATCCCGCTTGCTGCTGACAGCTGGAGAGGCTGGGAAGAGCGAGAGGGGCTGTAGGGTGAAAGGACAGGAGGGGAAGAGGACGGGGAGGACTGCACACACACACACACACACGCATGCACGCACAACCCGCAGATGGCAGGCAGTGGCACTGGATCGGTTGCTGTTTGCGGGGAGGTCCGGAGGGAGCTGAGCACTGAATAAAACAAGCTGGAGCATCAGGCAAGCAGATCTGTTCTCTTGCAAAAGTCCTTAAGGTAAAAGCTCAGAGTGCCTGATCCTCATCCTGGCTACCCATCAGAGACTGGGAGCTGGGGTCACTGCTGTTGTGGTCTTCATCTCTGACTATGATTTTGTTTTTCAAGGAATCGATCAGGAGATGCTGGCAAAAGAAGTTGCTGAAAGCCAGGCTGGCACGGCCGGGAGCTGCTTGCTGCCGGCTCTGTTGCACACCGGGAGCAGCTGAACTTTGTGGGATTTGAATATACATTCCTCCTCTGCATACACTTTGGGCAGTGTTACAGGGTGAGTCACGGCACGGCATCACACACCTTGTGCCTGCTGCTAGCAACACCGAGTCCAGAGCACGGCAAATGGGACATCTCAGTCTCTCCAAGAGCCTTCGCCTGTGAAAGGAACCTGGAGAAAGGCAATTTATCTTTCTTTCCCAGATGACTGAAAATACCTACAGGATCCTGTCTCTCCAGCTTTCATTACTGAGTAGCATCAGGGAGAGACAGCCGAGGAACAAAAATGACATCGGTCAAAATCGTTCCGGTATCTACTTTTTCCCAAGGAACTTCATGCCCATAGGGGTTTGCTGTGGGCATTCCCAGGAGTGAGGACCAGCATACCACAGATACATCCCTACTGGATCATGTAAGAATTTGCAAAGGAGAAACCTGCCCCAGCAAGACCTTCTCTGCCCAATTTGCAGTACATGGTTTGGTGTAAGCGCGGCAATTCTCACCTCTTTCTCTCCCTTTTAAATCTCTTGGGCTTGGAGATTTCTTTCCTCATTGCAATTATGATTATTTGCAACATCAGTGCCATCAAAGATTGGAGCGCTTTCCTCTCTCAGATCCTCCCCAGTGTTAACAAGACTCTAAACTTGGTACAGCAAGTGGAAGCCACCACCAGCTCGGTGGTAAGTGTCCTTCAGGACCCTGAGCAGGACAACTATCTGTCCAACAGCCAGTCCATGAACTCCAGTAACTTCACAGCCGGCCTGGACCATCTGTTCCAGTACTCGTATTCAGACAATGACCAGCTTTACAAGGAGTACAAACCTCCTCCTCGAGACGCCATTCCTCTGCCCAAGGCTGTCCTCTACCTTCTCATGGCGGCCCTGGTGGTGGTGGCAGTGGCGTACGCCATTGTTGGGCATCTCATCAAGGACCTCATTCACGACTTTATAGGTAAGTGTGGGCATCATGTGTTGTGTGCATGTGGTCAAAAAGAGCCTGGGGATGCTGGCTGGCATCTCTCCTTTGATATGGGGGGGGTTTTAGGCCAGTCCTTGACCCTTTCACATTTCCAAGAGCATGGGTTTATCTGATGTGCTGAGCTGATCAGCTTTCCAGGCAAAATCTTTGGGTTTAGCCCCCTTCCTAAAGAAATGAGGCTTGTGCCTGTGTGCGTCTGTGTATAAATGTGTGTGTGCATAAGTCTGTACTGTCAAATGATTCTAAAATCCATTGGCCAGTTTCAACTGAGCTTGGATTAGAGGTCTCCAAAATTAAAAAGTTTCATGGCAACAGATGCCTGAGCACAGGATAACAACTCACTAGTGCTTTGTGAAAGAAGAGCTGCCATATGAGCTTAACCCCTTATCAGACACCAGTGAATCCACAAACTCCTAGGAAACACAGCTCAGCAGTCTGGCTCCCTTCTACAGTCCTTAGCACAACCATCACAGCCTCTGCAACAAATTATACAATGATAGCTCAAAGAGTGTGCATTTTTATGAGGTTTGGCTTCCCAGCTCTTTAATTCTATCCTGTTGCTGATGAAAGAGTTCCCTTATCATCAGGGGATAAAAGCACAAACACTCTGCTGGCTTCAGCCACCATGGGCAGGCAGAGGAGCTTGGCTGCTCACGGTAAGCCCTCAGTGATTCTCCTGCTGCTTGCACCATAATCTATAAGGATGGTGATGCCAGGGAGTGCAAATGTGCCCAATTCCCTTCTGAATCCCCAGTACTTCTGGCCCCCAAACCTCGGCAGCCAGCTTACCATGTCATTTTTGGGGAGAGGACCCAGCTGCAGGGAGCTGATGGCAGTTTTCCAGCTTGGCTGGGAGGCCAGGAGGGATCCACAGAGGGATTTAAGCTCCTGGTTCCTGCAGTTGTGCATACCTACCCTGAAAGCTCTGGAGAGCAATGTCCTCTGCAAGGGGAGCAGGGCTGAAATCCCTTTGCACGTCCCATCCTCTGAGCCTGCCCTCCAGCCAGAGTGGAGTCCTGCAGGCTCTGTCTCTGCAGTGGGAGAGAGATCACACTTATCTGGAGCAAAATCCACGTGTTCATTCATGATTCCCCTTTACATCCCTGCTCCTGGGATGCAGGAGATACATGCTCGCCAAAACTCTAGCCGTTGCCTATGGAGCAGGCAGCACCCATGCTTTGCTGATGAGAGGGCAAGCCAAGTCCTTTGAACAGGGGATCATGACTAGGCAAGGGCTGGCAGATCTGAGACCCGGCTATTTGCAGGGTATTTGGGACAAGAAAGGTTGAACCTCCTGGCAGGGAGCAGTGCTCAGAGTCTCACATGAGCCTCAGCCAGTAAAACGGCAGGGAGCTGCTGCTGAGGAGTCTTTCTTTGCCCCAGCTGGAAGGGAACAGATACTGTCTTAAAGTGTTAAATATAACAATCAGCAGCTTTCTGGGGCTGTAACATCTCTGGGCTCTGCCACTCACCTGATTTAGCGTTGCCTTCCCCACAAAAGTAGGCAGCAGGGACAGCACAGAAAAATGCACCACCACCCCCTCGCCCTGAGATCCTCAAAGGATCAGGTCAGAGCAGGTTAGAAACTCCACCGAGGCGAAAAACAGTCCAGTCACAGTGTCTCTGTGGAGCAGACACCCCTGTCCCCATGGCTGGGGTCCTTGACGCAAGAAAGCATGAATGCAGGTGCTAAAAAACATCCTTTGGGTGGATACTGCAAAGCAGGGCCAAAATCCACATAAATATCATGCCTTGATGGTCAGGGAGAAAGGCTGAAGCTGTTGTTGGAAGCACCCGTGTCCCTACTATGCTATTTCCAGCTCAGCACCAACACTCCCTAGTGACCTTGGACACCTTCTGCTTTTGTCTCTGTGTGGGATGAGGTCAGCAGAGTTCCCCTTCCCTCACAAAGCCCTTTGCAAAGAGACTTCCACAGCCTTTCACAGCACCACGACTGTCCCAGGGCTGAGCAGGCATAGGGACAGCCTCGAGGTCTGACCACCTTCTGTCACTTCAGAAGAAGCCATTTCCCAGCTGAACGCCCTTGCTGAGGGTACAGCAACCTCCCTGCCCTAGGTGGAGGTGACATCTCTCTGAGTTAGGATCAGAAATCCAGGCGTGAGCTTTTGCTCCATCCAGACAGAGAGGAGAATGCATTTCTCAAACTCCAGCAGCACCCCTTAATGCCAAAGGCTGCCTCCTGCTCATCCTATTTAGCACTCTGGGCCTGTCTTCACACCATTTATACGCTTAAAATGAGCCAGATCTCGGAGGAGACCAGACAAGACCATGTTTGTTAGCACTGCCAAGCTGCAGCCTTTAAAGAGAAGGTTTTATTTGAATGAGTTTGCATAAAATGACTTCAGGGACAGGACAGAGGGGCCAAGAGATAGTAAATAAGAAGCTGGTCTATTAGCTGCCTTAACACAATGCCTGGATTTATATACTCTGCAGCAGTTCCAACCTCCACTATCAGCGTTTCTGCACTAATCATATTTAGAAGGATACAGAGCAAGATGGAAATAAGATGCCAAAGGGCTGGAGCCTGTTTTGGGGAGATTAAAGTGTGAATGGTTAATCGCTACTTTAAACAGTGACTCGGAGACATCAAGGATGATTTGGATTCCACAGGAACAGCTTGTAGGACATAGCTGCGGGAGTCAAAACATCACCCAGCCCCATGTGCTCACAGGGACAGTGAGAAATGGGCACTGGGCTGGGTTTGGGATGGCAGAGAAGCTCTCAGGATGCTGCTGAGCTCTTCCCCTGCAAAATCTGAAAGGATATTCGAGACACTGACACCTCTCTTGCAGCCACTTTTTAAAAATTCAATTAGAGCTTGTCCAGGCATCCCCAAGGAGAGATGAATGCTGCTGCAATGCCTAGTGGGGTGGAGAGGAGCACAAAGTGAAAGGCTACATTGGAGGAGAGGGAAAGACATGTTGTTGGAGAGGAAGAAGGCAGAGTTGCCCTCCAGCCAGGGTGGAGGTCCTGTCTGTCCTCATCCCCCATATCACATGGATATGGATAAGAGGGCTCTGAAAGAGCCCTCTTCAGTTCTTGCTGTATAGACCTGGCCAAGCAGAACCCAAAATACCTTCATTTCTCTCTGGTCCCTCTCTGCTTGCTCTGAGCTGACAAAGTCTCATGTTTGTGACTTTCCCAAAACTCATACATCTCTGCTTGGGAATGGACGAGAGCCCTCCGAGGTGGGAGGAAGGCTCCTACAGGAGCACAGCTCAGACCTGGCTACCAGTTAAGACAAATTGGGTCGAAGCATTTGGAAAGCAGCTTAACTCAGAGCACTGGAGAGCTGCCAGAGACAGTGCTGCGCAGAAGTGCCGGCTGGGCAAATGACAAGCCTGTCACCAACGTACCAAGCGCCTAATTACTGCAATACTTGGGAATCAACCCGCCCTCCCTCCTCCATCCCCAGCAGTTCACTGAATATTGCCCTTATTTAAACATGAAAAAAAGGAGAAAAAAGGGGAAGGGTGGGAGAAAAAAAAGTTTGACTGGAAGCAAAGCTGTTGCCATAGAGACTGCAGTGCATGTGGTCCCCCGGAAAGCATCTTGTTGCCTGCACGGGAACCACATGGGAAGGTTCTGTTGGTTTGTGTGGGAGCTGATGTTTTGCAGAGGCACCTTTGTCAGTGTCAGTTGGTTCAGCCAAGGTCTTCTCTTCATTGCTGATCTCTGGACAAGATCTTAAGGAAACTTTCCTGCCTAGCTGGGGTATGGCAGAACAGGTTCACCAATTCTAGTCACTGGCTTTGGGACTAAACCAAAACCCAAAGCCATTCTTGGAGAAGGATCTTTCTTCTCTTTGCTCTTTTGACCCACCAGCTGTATTTTTATTTTTCAGCCTTATCTCTACACACCACATTTCAGGCTTCTTTAGAAACTGTGCATGAATATAATGTTGCTGAAAATAGCTGCTGGGTGATCCTGCAGGGACTTGGGATCCGCTTTTAATTGCTCCCACGCAGAACCATAGGGCTCTTAGGATAATTCAGTCCATGGCAGGGTTTGCAGATAGTGCCTTAGGCCCATCAGAGAGGACTTAACATCTTCTTTTCAGGCTCTTCTTTGAGGATGATTCATTTACGTCCCAAAGTTATGGGGGAAAAAAGATACTGTGTCAGGTTCCCTTCTGTTTCCCCATCTCGATGCTAACGCACCTCTGACACTAACCCCCCTGCCTCAGTTTCCTTTTTGGTGCTTGAAGGTGCATTAGGGGTTCCTTAGTCATTGTTTTAGGGGTGCTGGTGTCTAGCAGAGGCTACAGTAGGAGTGCTTTCACCAGGTTAATTCCTACTCCAAGCTATGTAATAACAAGCAGATGTCCCATGCCCACATCTGCTCTGGCATCGCTGTGGCTGCAAGCTGCAGCTGTTATCCAGACAAGTGGCCACAGTGGTCTAGCTCTGAGAAAAGCAGGCAGAGGTGGCCCTTCTCTAGGACAGCTGCTTTCACCACCAAGCACAAAACCTGAGTGGTGGGATGGCTCTTGGCACACACTGCTGGGGATTGACTGGGGCTGGCTTTGAGAATGCACCATCTCACAGTGGCTTTTCCATTCCTGCCATCCTGTGATACAGCAATGGGCTGCATCAGGTCCCTGGGATAAGGGCTGTGCCTTTCTTCTCCTCTGCAAGTGCTGGTCTTCCTTGACCAAGCACAACTCCTCACCCTCTGGCCATCTTCTCTCTGCCTCCATGGTGAACACATAATCAGAGAATCACAGAATCATTAAGGTTGGAAGAGACTTCTAAAATCATGAAGTCCAACCATCTACCTATCACCACCATGCCACTAAACCATGTCCTTAAGTACCACATCTATACATTTCTTAAACACCTCCACCACCTCCCTGGGCAGCCTGTTCCAATCCCTAACAATCCTTTCAGTGAACAAATTTTTCCTAACATCCAATCTAAACCTCCACTGGTGCAACTCGAGGCCGTTTCCTCTTGTCCTCTCACTGTTAACACCCTAATGCTGGAAGATGCAGAGAGCAAATAACCACCCCCAGGAGCATCCTGGCCTCCCACATACCACACCTGAGTCATCATCTTTTTGAGACCTGCTCTCCAGAGCAGCAACACTGCCCGGCGCTCAGGACTGCGATCAAATGCAGGTTTGTCCCAGGGTTATACTGGTGCAAAGAATCTATTTTTAAGAGACTATCATGATTAATTGAGTGCCTTTTTCATGTCACCCTCTTTCCCCACCAGACCCTTCAGGCTGATGACAGCTCTGCAGAGGGACAGTGTTCTTACCTGTCCATCAGCAAAGCAGTGTGCTCATGTCACTCGGGGTGCAGGGCAGTTCTGACTCAGCCAGCACAGCTAGCTTGAGAAATTTCTGCAAAACAGGGAAGGAAGAACAGGCTCTGACAGTGAGTTAATTTAGAAAGATGTAATTCTGGGGCGAACGGAGGACTTTTTGCTAAGAAATTACTACTGTCAGAGTCAGGCAGATATCTGCTGATTTTGCTAATGAATAAGCAGAATCCATCCTGCAAATGAGTCCAGCTGCAACTTCTGCATTGTGTCCAACAAATTGAGGGATACCCTTGAACTCATGTCCATCAGGAATGCTTTGGCCAGAGCTGGTCCTGCTTTGCTGCAGAGCACAAGGTGAATGCTGGGTCAGGATCTGTTTCAAAGAAAGAGGTGCTTCTGCTCCTGCTGCTGGGAAAAGGGCTTTTTTAGCAGCTGTTTTCACACCCAGCTCCATTTAAAGCAAGTAAAACTAGAGCACGAGTTTTCTTGTTCATCTAACATGTTTCCCCTTCCGTTGCTTGTTTCAGTCTCTGTAGGGAGTGTGAATGTCTCGCTCACCAGGTTACATTTAAATATCAGCTCTTTCTCCCACCTCCCTGTACTCTTCTCTTAGAGACGACTCTTTTCCCATGGTTGAAGTGCCTTGTGGACATCCCACCCTGTCACCACTGAATGCAGGGGACCTGGCTACACCACTGGGATGAGACTGGGCATAAAACATCCCTGTGCTTCTGTCCACACAGGCAGCAGGGGGCTGCTCCTCACTGCCTGACAATGTACAAGGTTTCAAAATGAAGACTGTTCCTCATGCTACTGGTATAGGGAGGGGTAAAACACACTGTGAAATATGAGCAGCCCTAAACAGTTGTTTTGTACCCTAAAAAAAGAGCACACCCCAAAGATCCTGCCTTCCAGGGATGCTATTGAAGACACGGGCAGAGCCAGGGATGTGCAGGGACACTTTGTGCCATGTCACTCTGTTGTTCAGGGAGAGATGCTATTCCATACCTTCTGATTCACCCTGGTTTACCCAGTCTGCCTCTGGGTAAATTTCATCATCATCTTCTGATTTACCCAGTCTATCTCCTCTCCCCAGCTGCTTTGGATCAATTGCTCCATATTGATCTCACCCCATTTCAGCACTTTCCACCTCATCTTTTGCCCTGCAAGTCCTCAGCAGGCGTGAAAGTCCTTGGCAGCACCTGGCGAGCAGGGAGAGGTGTCTCTGGGTTAGATGCTGCTTCCCCAGTCTGGCCAAGAAAGTCACTCTGTCCCTCTCTTTTATCTGAGGTGTTCATATGTGCTTGTGTGCATGCCCTGATTTGGCAGCATGTGTTAACAACAAACTCCTTCAAGGGGCTGGGTAGGGGCAGTCAGTGCTTTTCCTTACCTCCAGAGTGTGATCATCCTGGATCCAGGAGTGCTACTATGCTAGGAGAGCACCACAGGACCCCTGCTCACACCAGCCCTGCCCTTGAGTGTCCCAGGTCCATTGGGTTCAGCCTAACTTTGCCCACCCTGAAGCCTGTGTGAACCTGAATATGAGCTTCGCTCCAGACGAGGACATCATTTTCTTCTCAGTGGCAATTGTGTCCATTTTCTCTTGCACATGCAGACCTCCTTGTCAGATGTAAGGTACAGTGTGAGAAACACCTACCATGGTAAAGCCTTCAGCTGGTCACCACCACCTCCTCGTTCCCAGCATCTCACCACTCTCTATTACCTGATTATACCCCCCAATAGGGTTCATTATCCATGGTTTCTAGAATGTGGGGTTGTGCATCCCATCGCCTGCAAAGGTCCCTCTGCATCAGAGCAAGCTTTAATCCCATTGGGGCCAAAGATGTGTTACTCTCATGTCTCTTCCCCCTCTACCCTCCCCAAGCATCCCACAAGGGACCCCAAGGGATCCCAGTTTTCACCTGCAGGCTGAGAGGAGACACAGGGAGAAGGTGGGAAAGAGTATCTACATCTGGGACAGAGCCGGTGGTCAGCAACTGGCAGGGGAGATGAGGGTGATGACATTTTTATTGTTGTTTCTCCAGGGTTCTGCTGGTGGGACATCCTCTACTGGCTCCACAGGGCATCACTCCCCTCTTCTGCACATGGCAACACGCTGAAGTTACAGGCCATAAATGGCCACAAACAACGTGTAATTGTGCAATTACTTCACTCCTTACTTACACAGTCAAATCATAAAGGCATCACAGTAAATACCCTCTAATGACAGCCTAATTACATCTTCCTGCAGATTACTGGGTAATTAGATCCAGCAGGCTCCAGAAATAATTCCCAGGAAAGCAGCAGTTTGGATTAGCGTGTACAATCCAGCCCACTCTTACCCAGGAATTAGGCTGCAGCAGCCTCACACAAGCCACCTCCCCGTTGGTGACAATGCACCATGACCCTTTCCACATGGACATGGCTTTTGCTGAGGCCCACAGCTCTCTCCCAAAATATGCATCCTCTGCATTTCTGCCTTTACCACTGTGCTATGCCTGTCTCTTGCTTCTTCTGGTGCCTGCAAGTGTTCCCAAGATTTCATCGCTTGACCACCAAATGCCACTTCCCTTTGCTCGCAGAAACCTTCACCTAATGGCTTCCAGAATATTTAGGGACCCATCACCTCTTTTTCTACAGGTTATTCCCCTTCTTCCCTGTCAGACCAACCCCTGCTCCCACTGGAGTTTTCTGGCTGACGTCAAGGAAAGCAAGTCGAGACCTTTAATAGTATTTGTAGGAGGCAATCTTGTTATTGTCTTCTGGCTCCTCCTCACACCAAGCAGCTGTGCGGAGGCTGCTACGAGCCTGGGAGGTCTTAGGGGCAGCATTGGGGTGTCTGGCTGGCTTGGACCCAGCCTGGGCTGCAGGGCCAGGCTAGGAAGCAGCTGGTGGAGTGTATGGCTTTGGTCTAAATCCAGTAAATCCAAGCAAAATGGAGGCTCTAAAGTATAAAAGACCTAAATGAGCCTTCCGGGGCTTGGCTGATTTCCTCAGGGAAGGGTTATGATGGAGAGCCCAGGCTCTAGCAGGGGCTGTGAACAACACAAATGAAAGCTAAATGCCCTGGCTGGGACTCAGGGCAGACCCAGGACTCCCCAAAAGCTTTTGGACCATGTCTTTGATGAGTTCCCCAATCACTTTTGCTAACACCACAGCAGTCGTGGAGAGTGTGGTTGTTCTTCACCTGCCCTTGCCATTGCACAGCCAGCAGACCCTGCTGGCATGGTGATGGAGCTAAAAAAAAGGAAAACCAAGAAAAAACAGTCACTCTCTGGACACATCCCCTGCACCTACCATGGTGGGAGCTCTCTCCTCCTTCACCCACATCCAGCCAGCCCATGCCATCAGTTGGGCACAATACCCTCCATTCCCTGCCAGGCCCCCATGGCAGGGGTGGACACTCACCCTTGCTCCACAGCATGAGCATCACCCTGGAAGCCATACCCTGTGCACTAGGGGATGATGTAGCCAAATGGCTTCAGGCTGGAGAAGAAAGTTCATTTTGCAATGTTAAAATGACAAAGCTGTGGAATTTTCTTCAAAACAGAGGGAGAACTTTGGTGCTTTCAAAAAGGCCCCAAAATTTGACCTGCGGTGCACACACCAAGCACAGGGAGTACCACAGGTCATTCCCATCTCTCTTTTCATGCCTGTAGCAACGTCTGGTCACCACTGGTGACCCAAGAAATTAGTTCTTCCTCTCCTTCCACACTTGGGATCACAACCTGGCATCTGCCATCATTCAGCCTCAGTTTTGCTGCAAAACATTTATTCCTCAGCCTGTGAAAAAGGCAATGTCTCACTGTGATTGAATTTCTCTGGATCAGGCATGCTGTGTCCTCCACCAAAGAACTGCAATTGAAATGCTCAATGCCCCAAAAGACAGAAATGTCATTTCTTGAGAGTGCTCCATTGGCAAATAAGTGGAGTACCTCAGAATCAATTAGACCAGGCTGGTCCTTTTGTCTGCCTTTTGATAGCCATCTCCAATTTATTTTGGGAGCTGGGCTGAGGCAGAGGAGTCCTGGTACTCCATTGCCCACTGCTGCTGGGTCATGCTCAGTCCCAGGGGTTCCTCTCCCCTCATCTGGCTTTCCCCTGCTTTGGTGTCTTCATTACTGGTGCCTTTTCTTGCAGCTGGGCATGGCCTCTCACTTCTCAAACAGTCAAATTTGGAAAACAAAGCAAAACAAAGCAAAACAAAACAAAAACCAGAAAAAGTCACAGATATTTGGGAAGCAACATCACCTGCCTCCTTGAGCCACTGCCTCCTGTGCTGCAGGGGATGTCTCAGTCAACCTGCCATCCAGCAGCCACCGGTGTATTTTGGAGGGGGATCACTCACCACCAGGACTGTGAGTGGCCAAGATCAGCTCAGAGCCACATCCTGGAGCACTGGTGCCCTGCCAGAAGCACAGCCCCAAAGCTGCCCATGGAGAGTTTGAAGCCCTGGTGTGGCTCTGTTACACAGATAAGCCATGTCCACAGCCATACCACCAGCCCCATTTGGATGTCACACAGCTATTTAATTGTCCTTTCTGTTTCTGACAGCAAAAATCCCACTGTAGGAAATCCATTGCTGGAGAGCCCAGTTACACACCACTTCAGAAGCACTTCATTGTTATTTTGGGTGATTTATTTGCCTAAGTCAGGAGGACTTCCAGAAACCAGCAGGCTGAAAACTAGCCCAGAGTTAAGAAGAGCAGACATCCTGGTACCACAGGAGCAGAGGGGTTTGAAGGAATAGGGCAAGGCAAGGGACACTCCTAGAGGGTGAACATCCAGAGCGTAGGATGTAGCGAGGGACAGAGATTTCCCAGCCAGCTTTGACTCTGGGAACAGCCAGAGGTAACCAGGTGCTTGTTTTGTGCTTTTTCCTCCTCCAGACTGGATCTTTGGTCCCGGTCCAGATGACAACAGCAACAAAAGCGACATCAACTGCATCAGCAACAGTGTCAATGAGATGAGTGAGATGCCGGAGGTGCCACGGCACCAGGACCACCAGCCCCAGGACGTGGTCATTGCCATCAGCGAGACCTGTCACTTGCCGCAGCAGACGTGACTGGTGTGGTGTCCAGGCCAGGCAGGATGGAGCAGCAGGATGGAGTGGAGGGATGGAGCAGCAGGATGGAGTAGCAGCCACATTTCAGGACTGGGCAGGGAGAGGAAGGGATGGGCAGATCCAAGGTGGATGGCATCACCCCTTCTGCCAGGCACATCAGTCTTGTCCTGATGTCTGCCCATGGGTTTGTGACCTCCCTTTCTTCCCTGTGAATAGCACAAAAAAAAAAAAAAAAAAAGCCAAAAGGAAAATACACCTACCACACAAAGCTCACAAGATAAATGAGCCAGAGAGGAGCCAGGCAGTCCTTCAACATGGGGTTGGGGTGGTAAAAAGGGCAAAGGAGACAAGGAGGCTGCAAGAGAAATGGAGGTGTCTGTGTTTCTGCAGACAGAATCAGGAGGCAGTAGAGAGCTTTGTGTGTCAGCGTGAGCTGGTGGCTTCCAAAAGGCACTAAAAGGTCAGTAGGACCAAATCCAACCCAGTACATTGATGACCTGCCCAGCCCATCACTCTTCCCCTTAGTTTTGCACCTCCAGCTCATTTCAGCAGGTGCATTCCGTGGCTCTGGGACAGTGGGGTGAAAGCCTCACGTCCCCAAGGAGTCTTCCTCTCCCAATCTAATGGCCAGGTCGTGGCCACCAGCTTCTCTCCACCTCTAGATCTGGTTGAGCCTATGAAGCAGCCCTGTTGGGACACAGCACAGCCCTATATGTGAGCATCCTTTCCCATTGCTAACTCTAGGCAGATCACTGCTCCTGCCTTTCAAGGGGCTAAGGGCAAGTTGCAGTAGCCAAGGTGGGGGGCAAGCTCCCAAACCAAGTGAGAAAAGGAGAATTCTGGTGATTTCATTGGTATTTTAAGGACAGTTCTTTCCCTACTTGGGGTTTTAAACCAGGATCTATCATTTCTCTGTATAGCAGAGCAGAGGCAGTGGGACCAAGACTGATCCAAATTCCCCTTCCTTATGAAGACCCCTTTGATCCCCACATCTTTCCAGAACTTAATAAAAAGCCTATTCTGACAGCCCAAAGACTCAATCCCAGGAAAAGGCAACAGGTCAGGACTTCTGACTCTGGATGCAAGGAGAAGAGCCCTGCCTTTCCCAGCCTGAGGTATCCAGCACATCCCTAATAGCAAGGGCCAGGGCAGCATCATTTTTCCCTTCTGAAAACAGTTAGGAAAAATAGCTGTGGTTTCAAACTCCTGCTCTGATGGCTTTTAATGAGAGCCATTACCAGCAGTCTCACCTGGGTCTTTGTCAGCTTTGCAGCAAGTAAAGGCTGTCTCAACAGTACTGCAAACCTCCCCCCAATAATTAACCATTTCCAATCAGACACACCATTGCTGTCACCATCATTTTTCTTCCATTTTTGGGGTTGTGAATTTGTAATGCGTCTGCTCTGGCATCTACCAGCCATCTCCTGTGTTGAGGCCATCAAGGAGAGCTGGGCAGCAATGCTGCAGCAGTGCAAGAGGATGCCGAGAGGTGATCCTGGGTCTGTTGGACCCTGGCAGTTGGCTGCAATGCCAGGGCTGGCTGTGGGATGGGGAAACTGGGAAAGTCCAGATTCCTGGGGGACAGGAGATTGTATAGGGGTAGGGAGCCAGTTTCCAAGCTTCCCTGCCCTTTCAACATCTCTAGGCTGGACATCAGGGTCACCCAAGTGCTCCTGGCCACTGCTGCAGAGGGATGGTGAGACCGTGTGTCTGGTACTGGCACTGCACTCAAAGGGACTGGGTCCATGTCATGGGGACATGCCACTCACGAGGCATGACTGGTCCCCCCACAGCTGCAGGCAACAGCCCTGGTGGCTCACCTGCATTGGGGACCCATCACTCACCAGCTGCTGGAAATAAGGTGGGGTCTTCCCTGATGATGGAGGCAGCAACTTCCTCTCCAGCCGGGTTCTTGCTCCTTTACTGAGGCATCTTGGGTCCCACATGATGTGGTTTGACCTCGAGGAGACACTCATACCCCAAGCAGCAGCTCGCACCCCGGGCCAGCACGGCTGTCACCCACCCTGGGCCTCTGTTCTCCAAGCAGGAAAAGAAGGAAGGAGACAAGCTCCCTCCTGTGGCCACCTGCACTGGGGTGTGCTGGGCTGCTCAAGGCTGAGAAGGAACCAACGAGGCAGTGTCCTCAGCCCACTCCCCTCCTCGGCCTCCTGGAGCCAGGACCCCCCTTTGAAGTCCCTCTTTTGTAGGGATGCAAGGAGGGATTCTGGTGCTGTGTCTATCCCCCAGAATGACGGATTCTCTAGGTCATGTTATGGGAGTGTGCATAGTGAGGGGAATCACCATCCATCTCCCTGAGCTGTAGGGTCTTGCCTGGTCAGTGCCAGGAACCAGGCTGGCACTGGAGCTGTGCAAGACCCCATGGCTGTAGCTGTTTTCTCTATTGACCTCACTGGAAACTGCCACATGCTGGGGGAAAACTGCAGAAGACAGCGATTTCCCACAACGCCTTCCTTCACATTTCCCCATTCCTGCATCATTGCCATCATCTGCCACCTACCTTCCCTGTAATTTGTCTCCAAACATGTCACCAGACATCACACCAATGCTGAGCTCTGAGGATGCTTGTAAGAGTTCTGAGGAGCTGTGGAGCCATTTTGCCTCCAGACTTCGGAGGCAGAGGGTGGCTTTTGGCTGAAAGTAGCCCCTGTCCCTCCAAGAAATCAGTGGCTTTCAGTCCAGTCACCCATCCCTACAGATGGCTGCACTGTGGAGGACATCTCCAGCATCCTCAGAGGACCTCTGAAGCAGAGTGGCAGGACTGGACCAAGCAGATGAGTGAGGCTACAAGGATGGGGAAGAAAGAGCTGTTCGGCAGCCACACCTCATCTGCTCTTCTCACCCACCAGGACTCCCACTTTGAGCCTGGCTGTCTCTACCAACCCTTTCCTTTTTCCCCACATCCTCCAAGCCTTCCAACATCAGGGACCCCAGGAGCAAGTTGATGGGAAGAGGTGCTGGGGCTGCTTTATCCAAGGGAGGTTTTGGGAGATGCTGAGGGGGCAGGCAGTTGATGAGGGTGCTAGGCTTCTCCAACTGCTCCAGTCCTTGCACCTCTTCAATGCAGGAAGTTGCTCTTTAAGTCCGTCTTTCCTCCCCTAAGCACCTTAGGCAGCAGCAGCAAGAGATGCTGGTGCTTTTTATAGCAGCTATAATCCCTCATGCTCACACTTCCTGTGTGCTCCCTCCCCGAGGTCCATGGCTGAGCCTCTGAAATGGGATCTGCTGCCCAAAAACTGCCTCAAACCCCTTAAGTTCCTAGCATCACTTTCAGGGCACAGATCCTGGCTGGCACTGGTTCTGGGCTCAAAACTCCTTTGCAGAAGGCATTGGAGGGGCACAAGTGTTGCACCCCACTTCCAGTCACAGCACTCTGACAAGGAGGGACAGACAGACAAGCATACAGAGACTCATGGATGAGCACCAGAACAACCACTTGGCCTCCTTGCTCTGCTCTGAGACTCATGGAGCTGAAACTGACCCCGTAGCACAGCCCCAAGAAGGCCTCCAGGAGCAGGAGGAGCTGGGAGAGGCTGTGGGTTTCTTCCGTTCTAATCCCCCCCACCTTTAACAAGAGGGAAACTGAGGCAGGGAGGGAGCAGCAAAGAGGCAGAGCACTCCTGGCCCCACAGTGCAGGATGAGAGCCCTTTGCAGGAAAACCAATGAGCTTTGAAGACTGATGAAGCTCAATGCCTGGATGTAACCCCCAAGGCATGAGCTTTGCTGTTTTATCAGGGTGGTTTTGGTGCTGGGGTGGCTGGTGCCCCTTACCCAGGCTGTGCCCACAAAGCCAGGAGTGGCATTTGAACCATCCAGGATTCATCCCTGGGGATGAAGGGGGATGGGTAAGAGGGATGTGAAATGAGGCAGCAGGAGTTTGATGGGGTGGGAGCGGGTACCTGCAAGAGGCATATTTCACCTCCCATCCCTATCCCAGTGGCCAGCACTGTCCCCCCACCCAGCCCAAGTCCTGGTGTCCCTCCCCAGAACCATGGCCATCCATGCAGGACAGCAAGCACTACAGCTGTGGGGGAGATGTCTCTCTCTGACCCTGCTTCCCATCCTTCCCCACTGTTGTCCCCAAAGGGGATGTATCCCAACATCACCCTGAGAGGAGGCTGTGCAGCACAAGGGCCATCAGCTGTGGCCAGGCAGTGTCCCTGTCCTCCCCTACCACCCTCCACTGCCCTCCTGGCTGCCACACAATTTCTCCTTTAAGCAGCTCAGCTTTTACTTTTCTTCAGCCAAACGTTCCCCTGACTCTGCACCCTGCCAGGGAGAACCAAACACATCTTTTAACCTTTTACTGTTCCTGGTTTTTTGACCACAGCAGATACAATTTTCTCCAGCCCCCAGGACCAGGGGTTCTCGTAGGACAGGGCAGCACAGGAAATCCTGCCTAAAACTGGTCAGACCCTGCCTGCATCACTTGCCCCTGCTGCAGGTCTGGCCTCTGTCTCCCACAGCCTTTTGCAACCTATTTGTTCTAATTTTCCCTTCAAACACCCCACAATGAAAAAACAAACAAACAAAGGGGTTCTTCTAGGTCAGGCTGCACTAAGACGATAAAAGCAGATTAATTTCTCAGAAGAGCAATTCAGATTTTTCTTCCCCTCCCTACTGGGGACAAAAGCAGGGCTGATGGGGAGGAGGTGGATGACAATGAGTGGGGGGCTCCCCAGGTCCCAGACCTTTGTGGGAAGCAAGGGTGGCCACTTGCCAAGTGATAGGTCACACATTGAGGGACCCAAACGGGCCTGAGTGTGTGCCCACCACCCAGGGTGAAGGAAAAGGAAAGCTGTGCCACTGCTTCCTCCTAACAACCCTGGCTGGTCTGAAAGGGGGGCACAGGCAGAGAACAAAGTCCCAAGGCTGTCCTCGTCACACACGCATGCCCACACACCCACCAGGTCCTGAGCAGTGACGCTTGTTTTTCACTCCCAAGGAGTGCCAGGAAGCTCTAAAGCCAGAGGATTATTCTCCAAAGCAAAGGCCCAGCTGGCCCACTGCCAGCCCAGGCAGTGAACAGCCCCGGGAGGCTTTTCCCAAAGGTTCAGCTTGCTCCTGGCTCGTGCTCCAGCTTTGTCCCTGTGTCCACCAGCCTCCGGGTCACTCAACCCCTGACACCAAGACACCCTGACACCCCTGACAATCATGGGGAAGCTCAGAGGAATCCTACAGGTGGGGAGGAGAAAGGAGGTGACCATGAGACTCCCACTTGTTGCCTGAGCTGCCCTGGGCAGTTGGAGTATCCTCTGCCCAGTGTGTCTTCTCCAGTGTGCAATGGGTGACATCTCTCCCTTCTCCTTAGCTGCCTATTTTCACAAAGCCTGTAAGAGGTTTCTGCCTTTAGAGACTTGTAACTCTGGGGCAGTGCAAAGCAAAAGCTGGAAACCAGCTAGAAACTCCCCATGCTGGGAGGTCCTGGGCATGGGGAGTGGGCTGAGTGAGAGGTGTTGACCAGAGAAGTGCTGGACAATGGAGCCAGGCTGGGTGCCATTTCCCCCAGGACCAGAACTGAATGCTGTTCTGAACTGGAGGTGGTTTTGGCATCACAGGACTCTCGTTGGGAATCACTGCTTTGCTCCAACTGGCAACAACACTGAAGTCTTGCCCAAAAGATCAACTTCACTACCAAAATAAGGCAGGATCAGGGCAGGGCTTGGGACATGACCAGCCCTTTCTGTCCCAGCTCAGGCAGTGAGAGGCCAGGGCTCTGCTCACACAACCATGGAGAGCGTGGGCCTGCTATTCCCACAGGGGCTGGGGTGGCATGTGGGACATCCCCCACTGCCACTGGTGTCACTGGGCCACTTCATTGCACTGCTCTGGCTGAAAACTTTCTCTTATGGGGGTTGATATTTGCAGGCCACCCTGTGAAGCAGCCTGTGTTCATCTTGGGGGAACTGGCAGGCAGGACACCATCAGACCCAGCTTGGACTTGCTTCATCTGACCTTTTCTTATCTTTCCATCTCCAAGCAGCAGGTGCCAGAGGCAGGGCCTTGGCAGGGAGGTCTGAGATAAGCTGCTGCTTGAGAACAGCTCCCATTTTAGAGCAGCCCCAACAGCTCTGACACATGGAGTTTGCCTCCCAGCATCTGATCCCTGAGCAATGCACAGGGAAAGGCACTGGGGACAACAGTGAGCATTCCCCAGTCCCAGCACTGAGGGGGGTAGGGGTGCCAGGATCCAGCCCCACCAGCTGTACTTGCACCCACACATCCCCTGCACCCACCCCCTGGGACATCCCAAGGTGACGCACCCCATGTCAGTGAGCCCACAGGATTGTCTGGGGACACAGGGTTGCCAGACCACAGGCCACAGTGGTTGGCAGAGGGGCTGGATGCCACATCCCCTCCGACCACAGGGATCAGCCTCTTCATCCCTGCCATGAAAAGGTTATTTTCACAGTGCCTCCCCACAGGAATGAACATAAATTGCTTAAATGGCTGCAGAGCTCAGGGGACAGGCCCTTTTGGAGCCAAGCTGCACACAGGGAGGGGAAAACCCAGGGGACATTTTAATAACTAGCAAGGGGAGCTATTAAAGTGTTTTACTGCCTCATTACAGCAGTCTAATCTCTATGTATATCTTAAAAAGAAAATTGGCTTGCTGGTGTTTTTATTGTAACAGAGGTGGGTGTTTTCTGGCACCAGCTGGGATCCTGTCTGCTTTATCTGCTTGTTTTTTTACCTGATACCAGCACTGAACAGCCCAAGAACAACGCAAGGACAGCAGCAGGCAGGGCCAGGCAGACCACTCCTCCCCAGGCAGCTGCAAGGACAGACTGCAGATCTGTGCCGTGGACTGTTTTCCACCCATGGGTGCTCTGCACCCCATTGCTGCACTCACCTTTCAGAAAGATGGAGGTCCCTGGGGTGTTTCCCCAGGGTCGATTTGGGACACATTGGCTCTTCATGCACCTGGACAAAACCTAGAGGTGGGTGACCTCATCCAGGCAGCCCAAAGACAGGCCAAGGGATGGCAGGAAAACTGTGAGGTCTCACCCACCCCTCTAGCTACAAGGGCTGGGATTTGGTAGACACCTAGATTTGGGGGATATGATCAGCTATGATGAAATGTAACAGAAAACCTGAATAACCAAATAAAGAAGACAGAAGAAGTTGCCTGGCAATCCAAGCATCTAAGAGAAGGGATGGAGGAAAACTGGTTAAATAAAATTTTATCTAAACTAGGGAGAATTAAGCTCAGCTGAAGAGTCCACACCCAGGGGAGCCCCAGCAAAGACTCATCTGTGGCAATACAGACTTGTCTGGCCACCAGGAGGTTAGGTTGGGAAGAGGAATGGACATTTTGTTTCTGAGGTTTTCTTTATTGTATTTTTTACCTCAGCCCAGCAGAAAATGGGGAAATCCTGCCGAGTCCTGCTGGCTCCAGCATCCACCTCTCCATCTGCAAAAGCTCACAGTTTCAAAGCCAAGAGCTGGAACGGATGCTGAGGCTGGGATGGATGGCAGGGCTGGATAAGCCGTTTGCATTTGCTTTGGAAAGGCTGATGCTTGCACGAGCACCAGCTCCAGTGGTTTTAAAGGGACCCACCCAGGAGCAAATCCCAACAGCCTGAAATCAGAGCTGTGGCTGCTCCCACCCCAGGCTGGGCTAGAGAAATGTCTGTCTTACACCCAGACCCCTCGTGCACATCCTGGGTGGAGAAGGCCACAGGAGCCAAGTCTGTGGCTGCAGAACAAGGGAAGCAAACGCAGACCTCAGTATGGCTAAGGGGACTAGCAAACACCTAGAAAGATCTTCCTTGGAAATTTGGGCTAGGAAGAGTGAAGCTGTTGTTAAAAACAGCTACAAGCTGGAGACAGCTCAGCCAAGCTTAATATGCCCCATCTCCTGGAGATCCAGTCTCACCAGCATCCTCACTCCCAACAGACTTGCTCTGGTACCCAGCTGCATCTGGAAGTGTGGCTTTATGTGCCACGACCCTGATGTGAGAAGGGACAGGTCCCTGGATGCATGGTCTGTGCCTGTTTCAGGACTGGAGCTAAACCTGCCCTGCCTGCAGAGCTGCCAGCAGCTCCAGGGCATTTTGGCCCAGAGCCTCTCCCCTTCCCCTAGAAACCCCAGTGAGCTTGGCAAAGCACCAACAGCACGGCGTGGGAGAAACGCTATCATTTATTAAGCCAGTTATATTTTGTTGAGAATGATTTTAACAGCACTTGGAGGACTTACCCTGTCTCCCCCAGGGACCCTCAGCTGATTCATCACATGCAAGGCTAGAAGGAAAGTGGGGGGCAAGCCAGCTTGCAGTGGAGCTATGCAGGGAGCCATGAGCTGCTCACAGGCAATGGCAAGCCAAGCATAGCTGCTCTGGGGCGGGCAGGTGGGATGCTTGCACAGGGCAACCTGGTCCTGGTTTGCTATGATTCCCCCAAGACTTTGGCAGGTGCTGTCTCCAGGAATTGTGGATGTTGTCCTGCTATCCACATCCATCCAGGGAAGCCCTGAGGATCTGCAAGGGGGAAGGAGGGTCCTCAGGAGTCTCAGCACGGAGGGTAGTTTCCACGGAAGTTGCTGTTTCAGAGCTATGAAGCTGAACCTGTCGTGCAGCCCGCCACCTTCCTAACCACAGCCAGCAGCTAGAAAGGGTTGCAGCCTCTCTTTTGGCTTTCCATTGACATTGGGAGATGTTGTCCTCATTCCCACCACCTCTGCAAGGAAAGAGACAGGATGCAACCCATGCAGGCAGGGGAACAATGGCACCACAGTGAGAGCAAAGCCATCACAGCACTCAGCCAGAGACAGACCATGAGCTGTGAAGCCAGGACCCTCCCAACTTGTCCATGTGTGTGGAAGAGCCGTCCTTGAAGCAGGGGGCTGTAGGATGCTCATCTCCTTCCCTGCATCATCTAGTGAAGGAAGCAGATCCTGCCCAAGCTCTCACCCAGCTCCAGCTGCAAGCCATGCTCTACAAGCCAGTGAGGGGTGTGCTGGGAGGTATGGTGGGTGGACAGTAAAAGGCACATGCAGAAGCCAAGGCTGAAAGGACAGAGAAGATGTCTCCAGGACAGGGTAGCTGCAAGTCCAGCCCAGCAGAAGAGCCTCATGTTTCTGGTTAGTGGTAGGGGGCAGAGACACAGTGCCATTCATTACACAGATGGAGAATCCTGTCCAGCACTCCCATCACACTGCGTCAGAGGTGTGCATGAGCCCAAGCCTGAGCCCTGCAGGCTCTGCCAGGCTGCCTGCATGCTGTCACATCTTGGAGTTTCTGCAGGACCTGGTGCCAAAGTGGAAGACTGTCCAGAAACAAACTGGGAGAACTGGATCTCCATCTCCCATCCAGTGCTTTGTCCTTCTTGCGTAATCACATTAGGAAGGGAAGTCTGCACTATCATCCTTCCTTTACAGGGCACAGACAAAGGCTCCCAGCCCAACAGGAACAGCTACAGTGACTGTCCTGATCACACTTCAGATCGGCTTCACAGAGGCCCTTAAACCAGGCAGAGCTTTACCAATAGGGAGGGGGGGTTTTAGCATCCACCAGGTGTTGTGGCCAAATCCCAGGTGCCCCAGGTCAGCTCTACCCTGGATGGACACCAGTCTTGAAGACAATGATGGAAATCAGCACATCCAACAGGGATGCCCTGTTGATGGTCCTGCCCTGCACCTCGCTTGCTGGTGCCACTGAGCTGTGGATGTGTGGGAGCATTTCCTGTCTTCTCTGGGTAGCCAGTTTGGGGGAAGCTTCCCCAGTTTTTGCAGATAGGAGGTGGAGGATTATTAGAGAAAGGTCCCAGGACTCCCACTGTTCCAGATTTCCCTGCCACTAACATCAATGACAACAGAGGAGTGACCAGCCACCTGCAAGCGCCACCTCAAAGCAAAAGATTAAATTTATGGGGTAATCTCATCCTTCCTCTCCCAGAAATTTGCCAGAGAGCAGGCACCCTGCCCCTTAGGGCTGCATCACCAAACACTGACAGAAAATAGTGCAACAACACCAAACCAGGCTGTTCCCTCCTCTCCAGCCACCCTATCTCTCCCAAGTGGAGGCAAGTGAAGCAGAGTGAACCAGTTGGGAGAACTGGACTGGGAAGGCAAAGCCTTGGGCTACAAGAATGTGACATCATCCTGAGACTGGAGCCAGCGCCAGTGGGCATCATACTCCAGATGCAGTTTGCTGTTGAGTTTGCAGTTCTCAAAGTCAGCCTCAGCTTTCCGAGCCTTCTCACCTGGGTTCCCCTTTTCCAGCTTCTCCCCAGGCCCTGATGGCAATTTGGTGTCTCTGCCTGATTCCAGAGAGGAGGACTGCTGGCCCAAATACCCATTGGCCACCTGGGGCTCCTTAGCAAAGGGGTGATTCTGGGGCAGCCCAGGTGGGGAGAGGTCCACATGGGGCCACTCGTGCTCTGCTTTGCCCTTCTCTTGCTTGGCAAGACTTCTCTCAGGGCCGATCCTGACCCAATCCTGCTCTGCCCTGACCAGGGCTCTGCCTGCTGTGGATGCAGTGGCAGTTTCAGCGGCATTTTGGGAATACTCATCCATGTCATCAGCCAATGTGTCCAGGTAGCTACCAACAGAGATACTGTCCAGCCTGTCGTTGGGGTCCTGCAGACTGTCCCAGCTGCCCCGCCGTGAGGCCTCCTGGCTCTCCACCAGGCTGTACTGGCTGCTGGCCAGGCTGCTGCAGCGACTGGTCAGTGTGCTCCTTTCCTCCAGCAGCCACTTCACTGCCTCGATGCCCTCGTTCACCACCACCAGCTGCTGCAGGATCTTCACATCGACTGCTTGCAGGTAGGCCTGGCAAGGAAATAGAGAGCACAGGGTTTTTGAGGATGATGACAATGGTCCCTAGTGGCTGAGGGACCTGAGTACCAGCACACCCCAGCAGAAGTGTGGTCACAGGTCTCCCAAGCTGCTTGATGAACAGCACTGCATGTAGGAACACACCACAGAAAACCTTTCCAAGGCACAACCATTGGACACCGAAGACTTATGCCACCCACCAACCCCCTCAAGGGAAATAAATCCAGGCCACTTATGTTATTGTGTCCTATGGGGACAGAGGTAAGCAAGGAACTAGAAGTACTGAATGCAGATCTGAGTCCAGAGCATCCCCCAGGCACTGGGAGGCTGCTGGGAGGGCAAGAGGACCTGGGAAGGGCATTGCGCAGGGCAATGATCTGGCTTGTCTGTCAGCACCTCCCTGGGCTGTTTCAACCAGGTCCCTTCACGTATTTACTGCCCCCCTTCTAGGGTCTGATCCAAGAACTCATGACAACATGACATGTCAGGATTTAGCGTCTGAGACCCAAACTGCTCCCAAAACAGGGGAGAATGGTGCAGGGGACAGGCATTGCCGATCACACTACGTGCCTTCCTGACTCCTGCTCCTCTGAGTCTGAGGAAGCTCTCTGCAAAACTTCAGTTGCTGCAGAAACATCTGTTTTCCTAACAGAAAGTCTTGCATGCCAAGACATTCCTGTCTGTGTGATACTGGCCGCCAAAAGCCACTGGATTTCCTCTGTGCAGGACTCAAGTATTTTGCCAGGAAAGGGAATAAGGCAGAGGCATGGAGAGAGGGAGAGAAACCCATTGCAGGACAGGTACATGCACCATGGGGGCTGTGGATGCCTGTGGGCTCTTTCACAAACACTCCCCAGTACCAGCAAACCGTGATGGAAATCCATGCAGTCCTGTGGGATCATATCTAAGCACAGTGCCCAGTCTCCAGCATCCGGTACCCTGGAAGTTACCCGCCCGCCCACGGGTGACCCGCCAGTCTCTTGAGACCCCTTGTCTCTGGTCCCACAACAAGCACAGCAACAAAAGCATTCGAGGAAGGAGCCTGGGAAAACTCAAGCCAGGGTTTCGGCACGTGATGCCTCTCAGTCCAGGGGTCACAAAAAAAGACACAAAGATTTGTAGAGACCCGACACCAACCCCCCATCCCCTTCCCACACTCCTCAAGCTGGATTTAGATAAAAAATAGCAGTGATGTGCCTGGATTGGGGCAGGAGCCAGCTCTCAAGTGCAGAAACTTCCTTTCTAGGCGAGTTATTTCAAAAACTGCCTACAATAGGCTTTTCTGCAGGCTCTGCTAAAGCATCTGGCCTTGGCAGGGAGAAGACGTGAGAGGAGGAAGGCTGGGAACCCCTGATAGGGGGGTTCCCTGTTTTTCTCTGCCTTGTGCAACTGTGGCTGTCAGAGATGCCATGGGAGGTACCCCATGAGCAGAGGGTGGGATAACACTCCCTGCTTTTTGCTGGCAAGAGTTGGCCTTCAATTTGCTGCTGTTTCAGGCCAGCCTGACCTCCCTTGTCACAAACCAAGAAATCCTCCCTCCAGCAAGGCAAGGTTAGCACGGGAAGAGACCTAGGTCCTGCTACTCTCTGTATTCCTCTAGATGTGGTAATGGATACACTGCACTGACCCTATACTAACAATAGCCATGCAGGGCACCATCACACTCTTCCTCACTCTCTCTAGGAGCAGGTAGAGGTGCAAGAGCATTCCCCTGGCTGAGATACGATCCTGTACCGCTACCCAGCATGCAAAAATTGTGCAACCACCTTCTCCCTTCAAGATGTCTAGCCCCAGGGATAAAGTATCTTCCTTGGACAGGGAGGCAAGAGTAGGAATTTGCAGCCTTCTCCCACCACCCACTCCTTGGCCAGCTTCTCCTCGAAGCATTGGGTTTTCTGGTCTCTGCTAGGGTACAGACACAGATTTTGGTTCTTGTTCATGGGGATGGGTAGTAGATAGGGGGAGCCCTGTGCTGGGGTTTGGGCACCTAGGTGCCATTCCCAGACTGCTGACTTGGGAGCAAGGTGTCCTCATTTCTTGCTCAACCAGTAAGAAGAGCAGTAGAGAAAGGAAAAGCCTTTCTGAGCTGAGGTTAACAAAGAGCCAAAGCCAGGCCTTGCAGAGCATGGGCTGACCCTGTCTGCACCTGGGCAGGGCAAACACCACTGCTTCTTCCTCCTCTTCTTCTGAGCAACTCAAAGGCCACAGATCTTTCTCCTCCGGTCAGAGTGCAGCTTGGAAGCTGGTACAGAGGGAGGATGAAAGCAGAGGGAGGATAAAAGCCTTTACACCGATGGGGAATACCAATGTGGCCAAGGTGTGGGTGTGGAGGGCTCCAGCTGGGTGGGTCCTCAGTCCCCCCGGGTGGCAGGTAGGGATGCTGGCATATTTAGCCTGTTTCCCTATGGAAACGACGCTCATTCCCTCCCGCTTGTGTGTGTGCGTGGGAGAGTCCCTTCCCCCAGCAGCATTTGAACCCATTGCCCAATCTCACCACGTTTCCCAGAGGAGCAGGCATCACCGGTATTTGTTCCCTCTACAAAAAGAGGGAGGCGAGAAAGCTGCCACCAGCACTCCCACAGTTCCAGGGAAAGACTGCTACCGGAGCCCAACCCTTTATTAGCCACCAGAGAAGCCCTATCAGGAATCGAACCCTGAGAGAGCTCCAAGCGATGCTTGTGCCTTATCACCCAAGGGGTGAAACACAGAGGGGGTAGGGACGACAACACCCACCACCATGCCCTTGGCAAAGGTCCCTGCCCTAAATCCTCATCCTCGAGACACTATGGTCTCTGCCAGAGCCAGCACCTAGGGGCTGCATGGAGTGAGGGGTCAGGACACAGGGGCGTGGAGGGTTCCGTGGGACCCAGGGAATGCTGCCTGGGACAGGGGGGCAGAAAGCAAGAGAAGGGAGGGTATGAGCTGGGGGCTCTTAACTCATACAGGAAAGACCAAAAAAGTGAAAGCCTCTCCAGAACGCAGGCAGAGCGCAGGGCACTGTTAGGGGCCGATGCCCTAGAGGGACAGGCAGTTACCTGGGGGGATGTAGATACTTGGGCAGGGCGGGGCGTAGTTACCGGAGTAGGGGAAAGCAGTTACGGGTGGGATGCAGTTTTCCCGAGGGGAGGCAGTGCCCTCGGTGCGGCAGGACTCACCAGCTCAAGGCGGAGGGTCCGGAGACGGTCGGCGAGCGGCGATCGGGAGCCGCG
>VWZO01005619.1:755011-872279 GCA_013396975.1 Bucco capensis | reverse complement strand
CCCCCCGGGCTCTCCGCGGTCCTGAAGCATCTGAGCCGCTTCTCCCCCCCACCCCTCCCCGTCTCGCCCCCTGCTGCTCCGGGAGGGTCGCCGGTCTTTGCTGCCTTCATCCCTGAACGCCTGTCTCTCCCTCCCCTCCTCCCACCCGGAAAGCCTGGGTCCCCTTCGCGACCCTTTCCCGCAGCCCTGGGTCCCTCTGGGGTACCCACCCTTCATCCTCCGGCATCGCTGGAGCTCCGTTGACCTTCTTCTCTGGGTCCCGCAGTCCTCTCACCCCAAGGGTGGCTGCTGTGGGCTCTTCACACCGTAAGGCGCTACCCTGGTGGGAGAGGGCCTGTGCTCCAGCCAGGCCCCTTCCTCTGCCGGGCCTCTGCCCAGCAGGTTGTGTGGGAGCCTAGTGTCAGCTGGGCACAGCCTCTCTGCCCCAGCTCTCATCCCTATGTCTAGACTACATGCATACCTGCTAGTAAGGATGGTGCTGCTTCATGGCTCCAGTACTGCAAGTGGGTTGGGTGCCTCTCCACCAGGAACCCAGCAGTCCAATATGGCCAGTGATAGCACCTCCATAACTATTGCTGGTCTGTGGCCTACCACCAGCTTGTGTCTCTTGCGTGCTTCTTTCCCAGAGTGTGAGAGTGGGCCCACTGCACCGCAGTGGCTTTGCTAAGGGCTTGGCCTGGAACAGAGGTCCTTACTGGTTCATGGGTTGAAGGGCTTCCCATCATTCTGCTTACATGTCCTCCAGCAAATCATGGCCTCCTGGATTGCTCCCTGCGGGGCTGGGGGTGCTAGCAGGCAGGGAGGCTCCGTGGGACTTTTCCTTGTGGTACATGAGACATTCGTGGCCACTGCTTGTGCCAGGCCCTGTCTTTGCTAGGGAGAAGGTTTGAAGGTGCTTGCCTCCCTCACCCTGTGCCCATCCCATCCTGGCAGGAAGCCCCGATGGACTTGAGAGCAAAGCAGAGTGCATCCTGACCCCTGCCCCATACGGTTGTCCTCATGCCAACCCCAATAACTATGGACGAGTGGAATCCCAACCCTGCTGTCAAGCCCCACAAGAAGCGGAGCTGGTACCTTGCCTGGAAGTACAAGCTGATGAACCAGCGTGCACTGCGGAAGCTGTGCCAGGTGAGTCACCAGCAGGACTGTGGTAGATTAGGAAGGCTAATCTACAGGATTTACCAGTTTATGGAGCAGCTGCATGGATGGAAGTGGATCTGCTTGTAGTCTGGGTGACATAACATGCTGGGGAGGCTAACTTGTCCCCAAAAAAGCCAACTCCAGCAGCTTTGTACTCATGCATGGAAGGATCTGCCGTGTCTAATAACTCTTTCCAGCTGCAAATGGACCTCTTGAGTGGCTGTGGCAGGAGATAAAGTTGTCCAGGTGTCCTTGGGAGGATTTCAGCTAGAAACCTGACCAATTCCTCCTCTGCTGGTTATAGACCCATACTGAGTGCAGCAGGGCTCAGCCTGCAGTGGGAAATCATCCTTGCCCTGTTTGCTTTGGAGACCAATGTGGTATAAGGCACAACAGGTGGACAGAGAAAATAGGACTGGATAACAGGTTCTCATGTCAAGAGACAGCTGGTGTCTGGGAGAGCCATGGACCTGGTCCCTTGTCCTGCAGAATGGCTAATCCTCCGTGGAGCTGGTGTCCTTTAGGTGTCTGGGGGACATAAGGACAGGAAGGGTTTTGCCCCATGGCAACAAGCTGCAGAAAAGGGGCAGTTCCTGAGATTAGCAGAGCTCATGAAATCTGGCAGTCAGTTCCTGTGGGAGAGAGCAGGAGAGGGTTTTTTGTGTGCCTGGCGGGGGGATGAAGGCTCACTAGGGCTCCCTGGGGAGGTAGACTGCTTGATCCTGCCTTCTCTGGGGTGCTTGGGAACAGGCCTGGTAATTCAGGCAGGTGTTGCTCATTGCACTGGATCCAGTTGCAGGGGAAATCAGGCTATGACCAGCCTCCTCAACCAGTCTCTCCCCTCCTCTCTTTTGGTTGTTGTGGCATCTCCGTGGTTGGGATGCTCGGGATGCTCAGGGGAAGTTAGTCAGACCCTGAAACAAAACCATCTGGTATATCCAAAGCATGGCTGGGCCAAGGGGCCAGAGCTTTTGGGCAATGGGATAAATCTGTCAGCAACACATAGCAATCACATTTGAGCCTCTTTGATGGCTCTGCTGGAGCTGGGTGGGTTCTCCTGGCATGGGGGCTGATGGTGGAGCCCTGAAATAGTGTTATTTCTGAGAGTAATAGCCTCTCAGGGCTTTGTGTCTTAAATCCAATGGCTAGGTCTTCCCTTAATGTGTGACTGTCTGGGACAGTTTTTGGGCTCCCTACTGGAGCTGTTTCTGAGCCCTGGGACAGGGTAGTAGCTACTGGGCAGGAACTTTGTTCCCATGCAGAGCCCCACTGCCACCACATGCTGCTGTCACCTTTCCACCATGAAGCACCTGGATCCTGGATTACAAGCTCATTGTGTCAAGTAGAGACAAATTACTTCAGCTGAGGTCTTGTCTTTCATTTCTACATCCCAGGCCAGCATTGGAGCTCTAAGACCATCCTCTTAGCCATGGCTAGGCATGGTCTTTCAGTGTACACCTGCAAATTGATTATTTCCCAATATGAGATGTTTGTGGTCCAAGTCTTCCTGTGTGGCTCTGTCTCAGAAAAGACCCTTTTAGTTTGAATAGTTCCTGCTTTATGTTGGTGACCAAATACTAGCAAGAAGACTGAAATTGAAGAAGACAGTAGCAAGATCCTTTTAAGTAAATAGAGGTGCTTGCAGCAATGTTGTAGCCTTTTCTCCCTCCTCTTGATCCGGGAACAAGGCCATGGGCAGTGGTGATGCTCACATCGGGGGGTTCCCATGGACTCCTCCATAGCCTCTGGAGCTTCCCATGGCCCTCTATGTCAGCAGCCACATGTTTTGCCTTGAAATTTGCTGCAGGCAGTAAGGGTGTGAGCTGTTCTCTGCAGCCTGTGGCACAGTGCAGTTTTCCTGAAGTCAGACCTCAGCTTCTTCCCTTTGCCTTGCTTTGGTTGCACAGCATCTCCTCTCCCATTGAGTACCCTGAATCCGTCCTCTGGTTGCAGGAGGAGAGACAAGTAGTGATGCTGCAGGAGAGGCAGAAGTTAAGGTTATTCTGGGAGCTGTAAGTCTGAATTACCAAACTGCCTGCAGACACCCTCAGCTTTGATGTAGTATTTTAGCAGGAATCTGCCTGCAGATTTGGAAGCAGGGATACACTGGCAGTGGGTTAATTCTCATGTATCAAGAAGTTGATGCACTCCACCTGCTGAAAGCTTTTCATCATAAAACTCGGTTACTTGGGTTTTTTTCTCTTTTCCTTTCCCCAGAAGAAAATGGGGGAAACAACAGATGCTTATGATCCCTTGCAAGATCTCCTTGGGGTCTTCCATAGCCTCTGCCAAGGACTGATCTTGGGGTCATTACTCACAAGTTGCTAATGTAAAGCATCCTGCATTACAGACAGGTGCTGTCCTCTTCCTGCTTGTGACTGTAATTGTGAATATCAAGCTGATCCTGGACACCAGGAGAGCTGCTTATGAGGAGGAGGAGGAGTATGCACAGGACTACGGTGAGGAGAAGCATCTTGAAAGCAAGGAAACTGGAGGGAGGGAAGTAATTTCTTTAAGTCAGAGCTAACTTGTGACCAGCTACAGTGTGAAGGACAGGTCTGTGCATGGGGGTTTAACAAAAATGAATAGAATAGGCTGTTCCCAATCCTCATCTGTCTACTCAAGGCTTCAGCACGTTTGGCTGTAGAGGTTTATGTGGGGATAGCTGGGGCCAGAGCTGTTGCTATTTTGAATTTCCCTTACCTGCCATCCCTGTAGATTCTGACACATGACTTGTTGGGCTGGGCCACCTGGTGGGCATGACCTTCTGGAAGCTTGGCTAGCACCAGCAGGGACAAGCCTGTCAGAGACTGGGCATTTCTCCCCTGTAGATGATGAGGTGCTGAATGTGGAGGTCGCTAGACACCCTGTCAGCAACAAGAAGATCCTGGATGTTGAGGTGTACTCCAGTCGGTCAAAGGTCTACGTGGCTGTGGATGGGACAACGGTAAGTGGCAGGTGCTGACTGTTCCTGTGAGCAGAGAATGGATGGAGTTGAATGGGTGAAGCCTTAAGCAGTGGGAGAGAGCACTTCAGTGGCTGACAAAAAGATTAGGAGTGGATCCCCCTCCTACTTAGAAGACTCTGGAAGTGTTGTCCTGCATTGTCTTCTATTCTGGCATCCATCATTGCTGTGAACAAAGCCAGAATGTCACAGAAGAGAGACTTGGTCCTTGTTTGGGGACTCTGCTGTGCTGGATGTGTAGGGATTAAGAGGTCTTGGTATATGGTTCTCATCTGCTCTCCACTTGCAGGTTCTGGAAGACGAGGCTCGGGAGCAGGGAAGAGGGATTCACGTCATTGTCTTAAATCAGGCTACGGTAAAGCATCTTTGTGTGTCTGCCTTTGTCTGTCTTACTGGGCAGTGTTTGTCCTTGCTCTTTAGCTACTGAGTATGTGAGGCAAAGGACAGCCAGGAAAGAAGTCCCCAAATGCTTGTTTGTCTGTAGTTTCCAGAGCATGACATGGTCACCTAGAGAGTCCCTGCAGTGTTTCTCTTGTGCTTGCCTCGCTGCCCTTGGGGTGCAGGCAGGAGAGGAGTTGTGAGGTTGGGTAATGCTGTCCCATGGACCTCAGTGCACTTCATGTCATGCATGAAGGCCCAAGGACTGAGCTTGCCTGGGGACTAACTCCCTGATGTACCAGAAAAGTAGCTCATTGTGTTGCTTAGGGACTGAGGCTTCTAGAACAGATTTCCATAATTCTGCATGTTCTGCCTGGGTAGCATTTAAGACATATCTGACGTTTGAATACCAACAGGGTCATGTGATGGCCAAGAGGGTCTTTGACACCTATTCTCCCCATGAAGATGAAGCCATGGTACTTTTCCTCAACATGGTTGCTCGGGGCCGGATCCTGATCTTCACCATTAAGGTATGTGACCCTAGTGTCAAAAGAAAAAGTCACCTTGAGTCAGGATAACCTAAAGCTCATCTGGACTGTTGCCTCCTAAATGTCATCAGGCATTCCCAGGGCTAAATGTCACATCCCCACTGGAATATGCCTCCCTAGTGGATCACCTCCCTTGTGCTCTTGCTCCCATTTTTTACTACAGATACTACTGTGCGCCCAGCAAGGCAGAAGAGCAAAAACCCAAATGTGTCAGAGCCTGGAGCAATAAACAAGAGGCTGGGTGAGGAATGGACCTGAGGAAATATGAGGATGTGGTGGGACCCTTCTGGGACCCAATTTCAGGCTTTACAGGGGGGCATTGTGGACTGTGCTGGCTCTGGGCTGCTGTGGCTCAGTGGCACTGTGCTTTTTCAAGGTTTCAGGTTTAGCTGTGTGAAGGGTTGCTGAACACATGGCCCTGCCTAAGAATAATTTGGTCTCGAAGAACAGGAGTCTGTGACTCCTCTCACTTCCCTGTGGGTCATGATAAAGCCACCAACCATGAGGTTTAGTGGCACAGAAACCTGCTCTTGAAGGTTTCTGGCTCAACTGGTTCAAGGGTAGGCAAGGGCTATGTACCTCTTCGGTATTGATGGGAGACTTTCCTTGACTGCATCAGGAGCCAGAACTCAGCTGCAGCACTGTGGTTTTTTTCCAGGATGAAGGTTCCTTTCACCTCAAGGACACAGCCAAGAATGTCCTGAAAAGCTTGGGGAGCCAAGTTGCACCATTCCTGAGCTGGAGAGACATGTGGACATTTGTGGGGAAGAAAGGAGGTGAGTCTAGCACAGGCTGGGAGATGGTCTTTTGTTTGGTTGTTTTTTGGGTGTTGTTTTTTTTTGGAGAAGCCAGGTGGAGACAAACCCAACCCATCCCCAACATACTGTATGAGCAAGGAACAGATCACAGAGAGCTGCAGCCTCATTTCTGGGGTTGAGGGAGGGCATGGACGGAGTGAGGGCAGAGCATGTCCCTTCAGCAGCTCTCCAGAGGCCAATGGGAAAAGGTGCCAAGCTGCCCTCATGAGCTACAGTCCCTGGTGATAACTTGACACAATGAGGATGGACCCTTCCTGAAAAAATGACCATGTGTTTGTGTTCCAGGAGAAGTATATGGAGAGAAGCACACCAAGTCACCTGCCCTCTCGACATGGGGTGACCCTGTACTGCTGAAGACAGAAGTTCACCTGACATCTGTGGAAGGTAGGAAGTAAGATCCATTCTGCAGTGCCAGGTACCTCTGGGAGATGTCTGCCTGCTGCTCTTGGTGGTTTTGAGTCAAAGTTGTGGGTCTGTATGGGGAAGCTGGGTCGTGGTCTGCCCATCTGTCACCTCTCCAAGTCAGGCCTGGTCCAGTCTTTTCTGACTGTTGGCCTTGAACGTGGCCCATTACTGCTCAGAGAGGCTATATGGTGGGGATGGCATCTGAATGGCTCCTGTGGTTATATCTGGCATGCAGAAGTGTTGCTTGTTCATAGTAATAAGGACTGGCCTGGTGATGGCTGAGCCCAGGGAGAGCTGTCTCTGTAGCAGTGCAGCCTGGAGGACACAAGGTGAGGCTGTGGGGATGAGCAGTCTTTGTTGTTGTTTGGTGCCTCCAGATGCTGAGTGCCATTGGCCTGACACAGAGCTGAACCGCCGCCGGAAGAGGTTCTGCAGCAAAGTCGAAGGTTATGGCAGCGTTTGCAGTTGCAAAGACCCCACACCTATTGAGTTCAACCCTGATCCTGTGAGTGTGCAGGAGCAGAGCATTTGGGGAAGGCTTCAGGAGGGGAGGGCTGGGCTGGACCAGATGTGTTCTTAAGCTCCAGCTAAGTGCTGAAGAATGCCCCTGGGTAAGCTCTTAACCCCATGGTCAGGTCATGCTGAGGAAGGGGAATTCTCTTGCACTGGGTCTGCCCTGAGCTGTCAGGTTACCATGGCTGTAAGGGACATCAGTGTAAACAGCAGAGCCTGTATGTTTGGAGACAGAACAGCTGAAATAGCCTTTGGACTGTTCTTGTTGCAGTGCTGAAGGCTTTGGATAAAGGTCTCCTGGTGGGTGCAAGTTGGAATTTGGGAGCTGGGTCTGAGGTGGGGTGAAGAGAGAAAGCTGACAAGGTCTTCAGCAGTGCTGGGTGGAGACTTAGTTGGTTAATGTTGCTCTGAGCCAAGGGATAGGACTATGCAGCTCTACTGTTAACAGCGAGGCCAGTCTCTAGCCCTTGAATCCTGTGGCATAGAATCACAGAATCATGGCCTCTCCCAGCTGTGCTCACACAGATTTTTCTCTTCCAGCTCAAAGACAATAAAGTCTTCAATGTGCCTGTAGCTGTTATTGCAGGGAACCGCCCCAACTACCTGTACAGGTAAGCCCTTCCAGGCAACACAGCTTCTCTGCTCTGTTGCCACAAATCCAGACATGGCCCAAGCCCTCCCCTTTGTTCCGCTGGCAGGATCCAGCCTCCTCCTGGGGTTGCTTGAGCAAAATGGGCATATGTGCTTGGACAAATCCTGGGGTTCTTGACCGTGGGAAAGGGAAGAGCCCAAAAGCAGTAGGTCCTGTTCCCTAATCATGCACCCTTTCCCCTACCCCAAGGGATCCATACCCCTCTGCTGAGCGGCCTGGGCCCCGTGGGGTGTTGTGCTCAGGCCCTTTGATCTCTCCCCAGGATGCTGCGCTCCTTGCTGTCGGCTCAGGGCGTCAATCCACAGATGATCACAGTCTTCATCGATGGGTACTATGAGGTGAGAGCACTCCCAGAGGTCCCTGAAGCCAGATCCTTGGTCCTCCAGCTGAGAGTATGTGATGCTGGCCCAGTCCTTGGTGGGTAGCAGTCTATGAACACCTTCACCCTTCCTCCTGCTGTGGGTCATGCTGTGCCTTCCCTGCTCTTAGGCAAAGTTACTGAGGTTAGCTAAGCCATGGATGTGGATGAAGCTGCCTTGGCCTTTCCTAAAGCCCAAGGTTGAAATCTCCATATCAAAAAGGGGCTAGCATGCAGGAACAAGGTGGACATGCAGGGGTCTCCCCATCCCCTTTTCTTCGTGACTGTTGCCAACACTTTGGGCAGGTTCTGGGTGTAACACTGCCTGTACAGCTCCCTCACAGGGAATAGGCTCATTCTCTTGCAGGCCTCTCCCACCACTGCCAGGTTATGGGGCTGGGTAAGCTGGTTTGTTTATGCAGGCTCTTACTGCAGCACATCAGAGTGGTTAAAGATAGCAGCAACCATTGCCATAGCAACTGGAGCAGCATCCCTCAGCTATGAGGGGGCAGCCTGGATGCTTGTGCTGCCATGGTGGATACCAGGGAAAGGAAGAACGGTTGGTGCAATGGGAGCTCCTTCTCACTTGTGGCTAGGATGTGGGATGGACAGTAAGGGGATGGAGAATGCCTTGGGGGGCCTTTTTGGGACAGAGATACGTCAACCCAAAAATAGATTAATTCTGACCCCAGTTCAGACATGCTTGGTCAGAGAGGTCCCTTTCTTAGCAACTGAGAGAGAAAATGAAGTTGATTGTGGTCTTGACATTAAGTAGCTAGTAGGTGCTCCTTAGTTTATTTCTGCCTGTCAATGGGGAACTAGGAATTTGGGACCTCTCAGATACTCCTGGATACAACTTTGGGTCTGCAAACTAGGAGGGCTAACAGAAACTTAGGGTGATACTTAAGGGCTGAAGGGCCAAGAGGATTTGACAAGTACCTTGCTGTGAGGTCTACAACACAGCATCATTTTTAGCCTCCCTGACCACCAAGAGGACAGCCACATGCAGAGGATTCCATAGGCCGATTCTTCTTGTCCCAGGGAGCTGACACTGGTAGAGGGTGGGGAGAATGTATTCAGACCCATGCATTTGATAAGCTTTGTACCTTCCTTTGCAGGAGCCAATGGATGTTGTGGAGCTGTTTGGTCTCTCAGGAATCCAACACACTCCCATCAGCATTAAAAATGCCAGAGTTTCTCAGGTGAGAGACCTTTTCCACACCCTGGGAGAATTATTTCCTGGGACCTGGGATAGCAACGAGGCGTTTGAGGGAGGCAGGCTTAGCCCTATATCTGTGTCAGGTTAATGCTAACACAGGCAATGATCTCTCTTTCCTTGTAGCACTACAAAGCCAGTCTGACTGCAACCTTCAACCTATTCCCGGTGAGTGAGACCTCTGCGTGCAGACTGTCTAGCTGCTTTGCATTGAAGGCAAGACAGCACAGGGTTTCACTGGGAGAATAGTATCTGTGACTCTAATATCACAGGAGCTGGAATCAATCCTCTGAGGCAGGGAACAGCACAGGCAAGGGACACAGCTTGGTGTCTCTACTCTGTTCTGTTCCCCTCCACCTTTCTGACTTTCTCCTTGCCTTACAGGATGCTAAATTTGCTGTGGTTCTGGAGGAAGACCTTGATATTTCTGTTGACTTCTTCAGGTAAAGCTGTGGGTTTCTGTTTGGCTAGGGCATTTCCCAGAAGCTTTCTGGCAGCTCAGGAGAGGCCAGATTCAGGAGAGGCCATGCTGTAGCCCAGGCAACAGCCAAAGCTGAGTTCTGTCTGCAGAGTCTTGAGTCCACTGTCCTGGCACTCAGTGCAGGATGACTTTGGGGTCTGGGATCTTTTCCTGGTTTGCTTTTTGGGGACACTGATCCATTCTGTAACACACATGATTTGGGGCTGCCCCATGGCAATAGGGCAGGGACAGCATCTACCAGAGCCCTAGTTCCTTCATAAGGAGGAGAGACTCTGATGGAGCAGGAGACAATATTGTCCCCTCCCTGAAATGAGGGGTGTAGCTTAGCTTGTTTAAGTACTCCTCCCCTGATCTCATGCCAGTGTCAGCTATCTCAGCGCAAGAGATGAGTTAGACAGTTCCTGCAGTTGGGGGTGGCTTGTTCCTTTGTCAAGATTTTATCTTGGTTTGCCTGGGGAAAGGATGTTTGACCAGAGACTGGGAAACTCTTTTCTCAGCTTTCTGAGCCAGTCAATACACCTTCTGGAGGAGGACGAGAGTCTGTACTGCATCTCAGCTTGGAATGACCAGGTAGGTCAAGGAGGACAGTGGAGCATTATTTCCATGTCAGACTGGGCTCCAAGTTCTGTCTGTAAAGCAGAGTGTCCCCTCAGCATCATCCTAGGTGGTCTGTCTCCCCAGCCCAGAACTGTTCACAAGCGCCCCTGCAAATCACTATCTTGTCCATGCTGTGTGCTTCCCAGTGTCTGTCCCCTGCTCTCCGTGCTGGGAGTCTCCATGGAGCAAAGTGCCTCCTGTTTTGGCAGGGTAGGGATGTATTCAGGATGCTGAATGCTTCCCTTAACATGGCAGGGCTATGAGCACACAGCTGAGGATCCCTCACTCCTGTACCGTGTGGAGACAATGCCAGGTTTGGGCTGGGTGCTCCGGAAGAGCCTGTACAAGGATGAACTGGAGCCAAAGTGGCCAACACCTGAGAAGGTGAGTACCATAGAGGGATCCTGTCTCCTGCACCTCTGTCTCTGCCCATCAGCAGTCCCTGTGGGTACAGCTCTTGGAGGGGTGCTGGCTCTCCCTGAGCCTTCTACAGGGAAGGATACCCAAGCAGAGTGGATATGTGCCAGACAGTAGTAACTTGAGGACCACGTAACTAGCCCTAGAGCTGGCTGGAACAGCCCAGGCAGACTGGGACCAAAGAAGCTAGAGCTGGTGTGGGCAACCAAAAAGGTCCTTGGATGGCCACGCTACCCCATTGTATCCCCAAACTGTTGTGAGTGGCAGTTTTCCCTCCCCAGCTCTGGGACTGGGACATGTGGATGCGGATGCCTGAGCAGCGGAAGGGCCGGGAATGCATCATCCCTGACATCTCACGCTCTTACCACTTCGGCATCGTGGGGCTCAACATGAATGGCTACTTTCATGTGAGTGACTTCCCTCAATGCCTAAGCCCTGTCCTTGAGCTGAGCTCTCTCAGCCAACTTTCCAGGTAGCAGAGATGCTTGAGGTGACCTCCACATACTGCAGACTCCTGACTGAACCCCATTTTCCTTCCCTCCCCTCTCTCTTCCTCTCAGGAAGCCTATTTCAAAAAGCACAAGTTCAACACAGTTCCAAATGTCCAGCTTAAAAATGTGGGAAGGTGAGTGCTGGTTAGCATGGGGTCTGAATGAAACAGTTGTTTGACTTGACCCTCATCCTCTTGTGCTGGGGACATCTCCATTCTAGACCAGCATGTATAACCTCCAGCCCCAGCACACTGGCCTCTACTGGGGAATCCTTGCTGGTTTTTTTGTAAGGTTGGGTTTGGCTACACTGTTCTCCTGGTGGGCATGTGAAGGGTCAAGTTTTTGCTGCCACATCCTGCAGAACACCCAGCAGTCCCTACTCTCTGTTCATTGACTCCAACCTGTCTTTTAGTGTTACACTTGGACAGTTTTAGATTTGGGTCATCTTGGGATGTTACCTGTTTATCAAACTGTCTGACTCTGCGATGATCTCTGTGTTCTCTCTTCCCTTAACAGCTTGAGGAAGGATGCCTATGAGACCGAAATTCATCGGCTTCTTGGGTAAGTGCCTACAGGAAGGTTAGGAGACCACAGGGCATACTGGATGAACCAACCAGGACAGAAGAAGGGGTGGAGATGGCCCTGTTGGCCACAGCTGCTGCTTTCCTATCTGAAATACTTTGCAGTGGGAATAGGGAGGTAATAGGGTCCCTTTTCACTCTCTATTCTGTTTCTGCAGTGAAGCTGAGGTACTAGACCACAGCAAGAATCCCTGTGAAGACTCCTTCGTGCCTGACACTGAGGGCAGGGTCTATGTCATGTTTATCAGGATGGAGCAGGAAGCAGACTTCACCACCTGGACTCAGCTTGCTAAGGTGAGGTCCCTGACATCGCCTGTCCTCACCTCTGCACTGATCTCAGCATCACTGGGAAACATCTGCTTGTTGTTCTTGGGTTTGTCTATTGTATGGATGAAGCTTAGCAAATGGATTCTCGCTGTCCTTGGGTGATAAAGCTCTTGGTGTTTACAGAATGCACTGGGTCATCTAGAGCAGGTGCTTGGCTCCATGGAGAAGATAGGTTTTAGGACCTCTTGTGTGGGAGCCCAGGGCCTGAGCTTGTCTGGTAGTTTCCATCACTGACCTGGAGTGATGATCAAACTCCCTGTCCTGAGGCAGGAATGGGAGCAGGTCACCCCTCTTACTGATGGTGGCTAGAGGGGTGCTGCCCTGCACCACCCCAATCAAAGGGTGCAGGCCTTTCTGCTATATCTCAGCAAGGGCAGGGATGGTGGCTCTTCCCTTGCCAGGGAACACTTGGCCCTGGTGGTAGTCCCCAGGCTCTGATGCTTCTTTCTCCCTCCTCACCATCCTAGTGCCTCCACATTTGGGATCTGGACGTCCGTGGGAACCACAAGGGGCTGTGGCGGATTTTCCGGAAGAAGAACCACTTCCTGGTGGTGGGGGTCCCTGCCTCCCCCTACTCGTGAGTATCAGAGGCACAGCAGCCTGGGTAATCCCCCCTATCCTCATGGCACTGTCCCCTGCCTGGTGCAAGAGGGGATCATCCATTTCTGTCACAGTCCGATCCTGAGTATACCATTCCCTGTTCTTAATCCGTGTGGTGGGAGGGAGGACCAGGTACATGCACAGGGCTGGAGGATGCACCAGTGAGGAGGAGATCATGCCAGGAAGGCCAGGCAGTGCTGTTGGCAGTTGGGGTCCTGAGGGGGACCAGCACCCCTGCCTGCTCCCATCCAGCCTCCTCATCTGCAGGTCCAAGAAGCCTTCATCAGTGACACCAATCTACATAGAGCCCCCTGCCAAGGAGGAGGGGGCAGCAGCAGTGCCAGCAGTTCCTGCAGCAGAGCAGACATGAGACTGGCAGCTGGGAAGCGAAGGGCACCGAGGGAAGACAGAGACCCCCACAGTACAGAGACAAGAGTTGGCAGCAGCTCTCAGAGGCTGATGACTGGACACAGATTCCCATTTCAGGCTGCAAAATGAGGTCTTGGGATCCCTCCAGCCCCTATTGTGGTGCCCCTCTTCCTCACCTGGAATGGGGTCCTTCCCTGTAGATATGCCACTCCCCATCCCAGGAAGTTGGTTTTTTTTAACACAGACTCTACTAACGCTGCTTGCCTTGGCTGGGCAAGGTTGGAGGAAAGAAATGCTCAACTGGGGGCTGGAGGGGGGACCTTAAGAAACACCTTTGCTTCCCATTTTGGCCCCAAGTCCTGAGAAGGCAGCATGCTCATGTGCAAGTGCTGCAGCCTACCAGCTGGGTGTTATTTATTAACTCTTGCCTGGCTGGCTTTGTGCCCACTGGTGAAGAGGGGATCTTCCAGCATCTCTTTGAACTCCTGTGTGGTGGATGCACCTTGAAGACTGTATGCTGGGTTGGGCATCTTCCCACACGCTGGCTTTGCTTTTTGGGCTGCAGTGACTGGTGCAGCCCAACTCACAGACAAAAGGGAGTGCTGAAGAGCTGAACTTGCTGTGGACATGTAGGGGACACACCATACCCAGCAGGAGAGTGGTCAGGTGTCTCTTTCCTTTCTCTGCAGTTCTGGGAGCTGGAGATGACTGTAGATGAAAGTGGACCAGGCTGTGTGCTATGGCTCAGATCATCCTCACCCACCTTCTCTGTGGGGAGCAGCCCTGTCCCCCGAGTCGTGGGAGAGGGGATAAAAGTGCCTTGCAGAGTGAGATAGGAGCAGTCAGTGGGCATCCTCCCATCTGCAGGGGCAGGATGGACCAAGGTCCTCTGGAGTGAGACATGCTGTGCTCTAGTGTGGTCCTTGCCTGTGTTACTGTACCCTGTCTTTCCCTCTTCCCTGGCCAGCTTTTGCTGAAGGCAGAGGGGTTGTTTCTTCTGAATCCCCACCCTTACAGTGGTACGTTGCTAGCAGGGAAGCTGTGAGCTGAGTCAGGATAGGCAGCCTGACTCTGCTGCTGTGGTACACTCCTCATGGAGAGGGAGAGGGCTCCCTGTTGCCCTCCCGTGCCTTAGGAAGGACCCCAGGGCCCCCTTCTGCCCCCAGCCACCTGGTACTAATGTCTGTGTCCCACCCCTGGTCCCCTTGCTCAGTACACCTTCCTGTGTTATCCATGCAGCAAGAGATTGGTTCTCTGCACAGGTCCCTTAGCCTTGGGCAGGGATGCTGTGCTCTGGCTTGCCCTTGGGAGGAGGATTTGCTGCTCAGTCCTTTCCCTGTGGTCACAGGGGCTCTTCCCCTTCTTTTTCTCACTGTGAACTGAGCATCAGGGTCTACACTACACTAACTTATTTATTTATTGCTTGTGGGAAGGGTATCAGGAAAGCAGCATAGAGAACTGGCAGACCCCAGCCTGTGTGCAGGCAGTCATAGGAGGTTTGTCTTGTTTCCCTGGCTCACTCTTTTGTTCCCCTTCTTTCTTCCTTGTCTAGCATAGGGGTGAATAGTTGTAAGCCTAGAAAATCCGCTCCTCTGGCCAAAGTAAGCCCTGTGTGAACACAGCACAGCTCTAGTGTGACTGCAGGGGACTCTGACCCTCATGGTTCCTTGCATACTTGACCCAGAAGCAGGGAGAGGTGCAGGAGGGGAGTAAGAGAGTGCAGAGTGACACCCCTGAGACAGCAGTACTGGGCTTGGGTTCAGCCCTGCCCTGCTTGGCCACTGCCAGTGCTGCCCTCCACTGGGACTCTGCTCTGGTAGCCTCCAGACAGGTGTCCTCTCTGTGCTGGCCCTCAGAGGTAAAGCAGGTCCTTTCAGTGCAATGAGAAAGAAGCTTGGCTTCTTCCTGAGGAAAGCAGCTTGCTTCCCATACCTTACTTTGGAAAAAGTTCCATGGCTCTCCACTGTGATGCCCTTTCCTTGGCATCTCTGTTCCCAAGGCCCAGTTTCCCTTCTCGCTGAAACTAAATGCAGCCCCCTTCCCTTCTCTGGCAGGGCTCAGGGTTGGCTTCCTCCTAGCTGTTCCTGGAGCTGGGGAAGGTGATCCTACAGGTAGGGAATGACTAAATGTGAGTTTTCTTGTCAGCTGCCCACCCTGCAGCAACCAGGGGGCTGTGGCTCCCTGCCCTCAGCAACAGCAAGACTTGACTGGTGGGCTTGAAGCTCTCTGTGTACTGCAATGGGCCCAAGGGGTGTGATTCTCCATCCCTCCCTGTTCCACCAGCAAGGCTCCAGTGTGGTGGCCATGGGAGGGCTGGGTGTGTCGGACTCCCCAGGGCTTGCTGCTTTCTGAATCAAATTATTTTTTCAAGAGTAAACATTGCAAAGCTGTTGAGCCTTGTGTGTTCTTTAGCTACCTCCTGTGTGGCCCAGCACTGGGGTCCCAGCTCTGAGCACTTGCCTGGGAAGGACAGACCCTTGTGCAGTGCAGGGCTGACTTGGGCTAATGGTGGCCCCAGGCCCTTGCCCTGTGACACTTGTGCCAGCAGAGGTCCTCCAAGCTGTGCTATGTGGGTTTGGAGCATGCTTTTCCAAGCAGTTTCCTCAAACTTTTATCACTTTTATCTTCAGTTCAGCAACCCATGGAATCTCTGACAGCAGGCTGGGAACTCTTATTGGCATATGGACCCATGTTCCCCCTGGCACCTCCAGCTGCTGTCCCCTGAGAAATACAGACTCCTGGCTTCATGCCGCTTTTGGGGGTCAGCAGGGTGAGGCAGCAGCTCGTCCTGGGGTGGGAAGCAGCCAGCCCTAGCACTTACATCCAGCAGTTTGAGTCCCACAGGGCTAAGCTGAATTTCTGGCCTCTGGTGGATTTGGTTTTCTTTACTTTGAGAGAAATAATGTCTTGGACTAAGTACCTCCTGCCCAAATTGACAGCATAAGGAAGGGATGTAGCTGGAGGGGATTGGGCCCTTGCCATCAAGCAGCTAGAGCTGGAGCTAAGACCTGGCAATTTGGGTTGTGCCAGCCTCTGCTACTGTTCCTGAACTGTTAGGCCCCTGACTGGCTATGGCCAGGAAATGGCAAAGCAAAAGAAGGGGCTGCAGAAGGGACCTCCAGCAAAACCACCTCTACAACCTTTGTTCCTCCCCATGTGGGTAGGTGCAGACAGGAGTGGAGTGAAGCCAAGCAAGGAGCAGGTTTGGTCCTTCCAAGAGAAAAAATAGCTGCACAGCCTCTGTGCCTTTTGCAGGAAGCCCAAGAGACCTCTCCAGATTTGTGCCCATGTGGGGCAGGGAAGGCTGGAGGTGCACCGATTTCTGAGGCAGAGACCACAGGACCCAAACAAAATCGCAATGAGAATGTGTCAGCTACTGGCACAGATCAGCCACAACCTGCATCCCTTACTGACTGCCTCCTGCTGCCCTACCTGATCCCTGCAGCAAGTCTTGGCTTCTTCCTAAGCTGCTGCTGCCCCTTCCTTGGTCCCAGGCACAGTTTTCAGAGGGGCAACCCCTTGCCAGAGGCTTTCACCTAGCCCCAGGTTCTTTGCTTTGTGGTGCTGGAGCAGGCTGTCACCTCCTGGCAGTCTCTCTGTCCGCATCCACCTCCTATCAAGACCAAATCTTATGGCACTGAGCCCCTGCCAGGGTGCTGTCAGTGAGGGAAGAGTCTGACCACGGGGAGCGATGCCCATCGGCAGAGCCCTGCAGGGTGATGTAGGCTCAGGTTTGAATTTCCACCACATCATACCCACCTCTACCAGCCAGTATTTGCAAACTGCCATGTTTATAGGAGCATCCCCTCCTGAAACAGGGATGATGCCAAAAGCAGGTTAACCTCCATGAAGGGGAGTGCCTATGCCAGCCTGATGGAGAGCTTCAGCTCATTACCCTGGGTGATGGTGATGCCAAGGTTCATTGCCTCAAGGAGCTCAGTCCTTGGGAGCTTGTTAGGCAAGCCAGGTCACTCCCCATCCTGCTCTTTCTTGGGGTCCTGCTCACCTCCTGGCCCAGCCTGCAGGTGCTGAAGCATCCCTGGGTGTCCAGGAGCCACATGGCTGACTGGCCAGCCCTCTCTGGGAAGCCTGACGTGCCTGCTCCCATGACTCAGCACCGGCTTCAGCGTGTGCTGCCCAAGTTGTGGGTTCCCAGGTCTGTGTCTCACAAAGCCCTCCTGCAGCCCAGCCCTCCCTGGCTTTGTGCAGCCATACAAAAGAGAACCTGTCCAGGCTGCTCTACATCTCAGGAGCTGGCTGATAATTAAACAAAAGCAAAATAGGTTTGGCATGAAACTTGACCTTTCCAGAGCTTGGTGGGGGAAGGGCAATTTTGCATAATTTCTGATGGTGGTTATTTTTATGCATTATGCCTGTTTGGCAGGGATCTCTGTGCCAGGGGAGCAGGGAGTGCCTGTGCTCTGAAGATGGGCTGAGATGTGGGAGATAAGGTGCAAGATGACCCTTCCTGTGACACATAGGTCCCTCTATGCCCCACAGATGGAGGGGAAGCACCCTCCAGTGGGTGTCCTCTGGGATAAGAGACAAGTATGGAGGAACCTCAGTGCTGGAGGGATGCCAGTGCCTAGGGTGTGCTGGCCTTGTCCCCATTCCTAGATGGCAGGTGGGGGGGACAGGGGCAGTGGTGCTATGCCCAAGTCACCTTCATCCCAGCTCAGGGAGCCGATCCCAAATTTCCAGCATCCTCTGCTTTCTAAAGAACCCAAACTGCTCCCAGGAAGGGGCCTCTGCTTGGCTTCTCCCCTTGGCCCTCAGTTGTAGGGGATCTCTCCCTTGCACCCATCCTATCCCCAACCCCTGCTGTGCCTCCCAGCACAGGGCTGCCACCTCCTGTGCCCGCACCCAACACAGCCTGGCAGCAAATTAATCTTCAACTGGGTACCCAGGATTGTTGCTGTGATGGTTATTACGCTGTGTCCTGCCTGCACAGTGTTAATGATTAACAGCCCTCATTCAGTGTCAGCTCCTGTCTTCCAAATAGCTATTCTGTCACCTCCTCTGATATCCCAACAAGTATCCAGGGCACGTGCAGAACTGCCTGGAAAGCATCCTTGGGGCTGGGTGGGCACCTAGGATGGTTTACCTCTGGGGTAGGGAGAAGAAGGGAAGCTAGGGAAGAAGGCTGCTTGAGGGAAAGGGTGTGTTGCCTCACTTCTTCCCCTGAGCCAGCCAGTGCCCTTCCAGGATGTCCCCTCCTCCCCAGTCTGGGAATGTCCTGGCCAGGCTGTTACAGGGGGGGGGGGAATCCCCCACAGCAGGCACACCTTGGGCAGATGATACCAAATGAGTTTGCTTTTGCTGCCCTTTTACTCCCTTTACCAGCACAAACCCAAAGAGCTGTGGTTCCTCCTCCCACTTATGACACGCTTGTCCCCCATCAGAGCTAATTCCCAGGAGGGAGGGGAGCAGCTCCTTTCATAAAGTGCTGGGCGCTGCCAGCACACACCCCACAGCTAGCAGGGCTTTGCCCGTTGTGTCCCTGCAGCTGTTGCTAGTGGCAAACACCCTGCAAATCATAGAATCATAGAATGTTAGGGGTTGGAAGTGACCTAGAAAGATCATCTAGTCCATGCCCCCTGCCAGAGCAGGATCACCCATCTCCTCTCTCTCTCCACCACTGGAGCACCAGCCTGGCTCTAGGGCCAGGGGTGCCACCAAAGCAAGAAAGAAACCCGTTTCACCTGGGGCTGCTACTTGTTTGGCACAAAAATCCCAAAATAAAGCCAAAAACAAAAAAAAACCACCAAACCCTGAGACATCACTAACTGGTCCTTACTTAACATTTAAGTCTTAAATTTGGAGGAGAGGAGCTCTGGGACCTGCTGTTGCCAGCAGCTCTGCATCCCCCCACTTAAAACCAACCCAATTCCCTAGGGAGTGGGGAGAAAGGGAAAAGCCCTCCCCCTTCACATCAATTACAAAGCAGAGAAACTAACCCCATGGTCTGGCAGGTGCCTGAAAGACAGCCAGCCCTGTCCTTGCTCTGCCAGGTACTCCTTTCCCTGGAGGATCACAGCCACCTGCCATGGAGCTCCCTGAAGGCAGCACTGCCAGCACACCCTGGGCTACACCAACCAGCCAGGAACAGTTCCAAAAGGAAAATCCCAGGAAAAAGTGGCAGCACCCATCATGGAGAGGCAATGGGTGCACAGGCACCCCATGGGGCTGCTGGGCGGGGGTTAAAGGTTGTTCTTCAGGTGTCTGCTTTCCCTATATAGCAAGGGACTCCAGCCCTTCATTTTCCCCACCGTGTGCCCATGGGGATACTGTCCTGCAGGAGACTGCTGAGCGTTGCTGGATCCACCCCAGCCAGGCCAGCCTCCAGCACACACACCAACCCCTTCCTTCTTGTCTTGGAGGAAGCAGCTTAGTCTTGAGCCACCCTGTCACCCAAGCAGGGGCAAATTGCCCACGCACGAGCTCCAAAAGTGGCTGTTTCCCACAGGGAGAAGGTCCAAGGCTGCTGTGAGTGAGGTGGAATACAATGGCACCGGGTCAGCTCCCCTCACATTAGGGCTCATGGCAGCTCTCAGCAGACAGGATGAGGCCAGAGATGCCACACCACTCCCAGGGGCTTTCAATGGATGGGGATCTGGTGCATCCCTGTTTCCCTGTACAGAGCAAATGGCAGAGTACAGGGACTAAATGCTAAGCATTTGCTAAGCACAGCTCTGACAGTGACCCCAGCTCTGCTGCCCAGGGTGCCACTGCATGACCAGGTCTCTCCCTGACATCTTCATCACCTCCCCAGTCAGGAGATGGACAAACTGGACCCAGGAGAAAAACAAAGTCTGCCCCTGGTCTCAGCCACCCTGCCTGCTCCCACCAGCTCTTCCCATTCCAGAGTGTCCACTCCAGCTGGCCAGGCTAGTTGGCACCTGCACAGGATTTATTGTCCATGGTAGGTGGCACAATAGATGGCCAGGAAGCACAGAAGGATGCATGGCCCAAGACAGCACTGACCCAAGTTTGGGCAGGCAGTAGGGCACTGCCCACTGCCTGCAATCTGTGCAAGGAAGAAGTTACCCTCTTGATTTTCCCCCATTCTGTGTCATAGGTGGAGAAGAGAAATGTCTACTCTGGCACACACAGCTCATCACCTGCTCATGCTCCTCGAGCCCAAGGACACCTTCCGGAAGGCAATAAGGAAGTTTCTCTTTGCTACCATGTACCTCAGGGACCTTTTGGCCTCGTGCACTGATGGCACAACTGTCAGCTTTTTGGGGTGCTGGCAGGCACATTGGAGTACTAGCCTGGAGGAACCAGGCAAGTCTAAGGGTTACAAGGTGCAGAGATGTCTGGTGGCACCTATATGGGATGGTGGGGATGGGTGGTGGGCTGAGGTGTGTCTCAGGGCTGATGGAGACCAGCCAGCCTGAACAGTGGGAAGCAGAGGGCAAGGATACAGTGGGAGCACGGGGAAGGTTGCACCAGCCTGGCTTAGTCCACTGCTGGTGCCCATCAGCTACCATGGGAGCCGCTGCCATGGGAGCCAAGAGCCAGGAAAGGTAATGGGGAGGAATCGCATCCGGGAGGAGAAACTGGTCGGTCAAGTTTTCCCAGCAGGCAGAGGGAAGGAATCAAGCCAGTGGTTGCTGGGTTGTTGCCAAAACTCAGCACCACAAAAATGGCCTGCCTTATCCCAGAGAAACCCCACAGCCTGGAAGAATTATGAAGCCAGGAACCTGCAGCCAGCCAGGCATCACCCCCCAGCTCCAGTCCATCCCACAGAAATGAAGAGGAATGGCAAAAGCCAGCTTCACTGGGACAGTTTTAAAAGCCCTGCCATCATCCACTGGTTTATGGTGGAACTAGGACTGTCACTTGTCCAGCGATGTGGAGGAAGGAGAGACCATTTTCTAGCAGCTTCCCTCTACACCTCACTGTGGGGCAGGGCCAGAACCCACATCCCTGGGGCTGAGTCACTCGGGGTGGGGAGTGGGTACCTGTGCCCTTCCCACTGCCACCCAACTGCCCCTGCTGCTGTGCTTGGTGCTGGATGGTGCTGGGCAAGTGCCATACCCTGAGGAGCCTTAGCAGTGTCTCGGTGCAGCCCCGTACCCGGTGCAGGAGTTGATAAGGGGTTGCCACATTGGGCACAGAAAGAGGCAGTGTGTAGGAGGATATTTGCATGCTGGCCTCCTGCCCCACTGCTAATCTCCCCATCCTTCACCACCACCCCCCCACAGCCCTCACTCTCTGCCCCACAAAGAGAGAGATGGGAAGCCTCATGTCAAAAACAGGGCAACACAGCCTTCAGCAACACTCACCCCCCAAAGCACCTGCCTTGGTCTTGCTTTTGAAATGAAGAGACTGAGACATGACAACTGGATACTCAAGGGAGGGTGGTTCCAAAGGCAGGGACAAAGAGAGTGGCTAGAAACCACCCTGAGCCAACCCATGACACCTCACCATCCACACACATAGAGGGACCTAGGCAGCATGGGACAAAGCTGGGAGAGGTGGAGATGCTCAGTAATGGGCTGGTAGGACCTGCTCCCACTCACCACCCCAAGCACCCCTTTTGGGGATCCCAGGGCCAATGGGGACACCAGAGCCAGCCCTGTCTTTCAAGTCAAGCTGTTGAAACCCTGTGGTGGCTGTTGGGAAGGGCAGGGCAGGTTTGCAAAACCAATGGTAGCCCCTGCACTCTTAGGCTGTTGTGTAAACACCGGACTGCTTGTTTCCAAGCATTCAAGCAGCAAAAGAGCCACAGCAGAGGGAGGGCAGGCAGGGTTATGCTGCCTGGATGGGGGCTCGTGGGTGGTGCAGGGGGGGGAAAAGCCAGGCAACCCCCCCCCCTTGCTGTGCTCCTCCAGACAGAGGCTATTTATTGAAGGCAGCACTGAGACAGACTCCAGAAAATAGTTTGTATCCAAGATCAAAAATTTATTTGTTTTTTTTACAGCATGGAGAGGGACTCAGTCATTAAATGACAGGGAGTAGAGGGTAGTCCCAGCATTCACAGGGCCAGGAAGCTACAGGGCTGTTTTCATGTCAGAGCAGGGATAGGTCAGCCAGCACCTCTTTCAGAGGACAGAGTGGTCACAAGATCAGGGTGGTAGAAGATGGATAGAGGGGTTGATGCCTCAGAGTTTTTAAATTTGATCTTTTTAGTTTTGTAGATTTTTGAAGTTATTGTAGATTTAATATGAATACTGTAGTTTTAGAATTTCTATGTAACAAGTTCAGTAGCTTAATGTTTACACATTCTAACCTACTCCCTTGCTAGCTGTTTAGTCTTCTTCGCAAGATAGGATTGTAGGAAAACACCACTGGGCCTGCACCAGGAGACAAACACTGCAGAAAGACCTTCAGATAGCTTTGGAAGGCCTCCAAGAAACAGTATGTATCACAAGGAAAAAAAGAGGATGAGGCCTTCAGACCCCAGACCCAATTCCTGAAGGCAGAACAGGACAGGACTGAAACAAGTGGCAAAATGGAATTAGATGGACATTATTATAAAAATAGTGGAAGCAGGGTCAGGGTGCACATTTTGTACTCCAGAGGCTAAAGGCTCATTAAAGCAGTTTTCTGCTCTTCTTATCCCCTACTAAATTCACAGAGTTTTTTCTCCTCTTTCCTTAAAACAACAGGGTAGATGCATCCCCATCCAAGAGTAGTTACAACCTACCACATCTTGGCTGGGCACCAACCCCTGTTCCATAGGGATGCAGGCCAGCATGGGCCAGCCCCCACTCAGTGGGGTAGTGGGGAAAGGGTGATGGGTCAGCACCAGACCCCTGCCCCTGCACAGGGACATAGCAGGGACAGCATGGGAAAAGTGAGCACCCACTTGCAAAGGTTTAGCAAAGTATTATTGTGTCACTGCCAGGTCAGCAACCCTGATCAGACCCTGTGCTGCTTCATCTCCTGCTAGCATCATCTACACAGACCAAGCAACTTCTCCCTTCCACCCCCCTTCAAAAAATAAAAAACCCAAACAAAAAAAACCACACACACACCAAATCTCTATGTACAGACTCAGTGTGCTATATCAGTACAAAAATATACACAAACTCTACAGATTCCAGCTCAGTAGATCAAAAGACAGCTTTAAATCACAGTGCACAGGACAGCATCAGGCCCAGGGAGCAATGGAGTTGTCCCCCCCCGCCAAGAGCAGAGCACACCACACATGCACTCAGCTTGGTGAGGAGGGAGATCATCATCCTCCTGCCTCAGGGGGGTCATTTCTGATCCAGATGGCAGTACAGGTACATGGCAAGCACCATGGGTACGATCTGTGGGTGGCAAGAGATGAGTCAGCCCCTCCAAGTGTCCCACCCCAGCATGGGTTTTGGTCAGAACCTGTCGTATCCATCCCCAGCACACACAAGGAGGAAAAGAAAGGTGCACCCAGGGAATAAGGCTCAGTAGCCATGCTGGGGCAAATATTAGTCCATTGGGCTGCACCAATCCCCCAGCAGTCCCTTGGCCAGTGAGGCCAGTGCTGGCCCCATTGCTCACATCAAGATACAAGGACATTGCAGCACAGAAATGCTCAGGCACTCACCTCCAAGGCAGCAATGCCAGCTGCCACACCACCCAATACACCTGCATGGGTCCTGATTTCTTCCACGATCTTATCAAAACAACCCTGCAGGAGGCAACCACAAAGGTGAGGATGAGCAAGGGGCAGCAACCCCCCAACCACTTGGTCACAACATCCCCCAAAAGAGAAGTACAGTTGCCTGGCCTACAGCTGCATGACCATGGAGAAGGTCTGAGGGCTTCAGAGGCAACTCATCTCAGCCACTTCTCAGGCCAAAGCACAGTATTGTGCAGGGAGGAGGGAAAAAGACAGGGAAATCATCCAAAAAAGGCAGAGTGGTGCCTTGGTTCATGCCCTGCTCCAGGCATGCCACTCTGCCGCAGAGCTCCCTTTAGGACAAGAGCAATGGTAACAGCTTTGCTTTTCTCCACCAGAGACACACCGAGGCCATCACAGCATTCCCCAGGACTTAAAGCCCACAGGTCAGCCACATCCAGAGCTGACTGGAGCTACAGAGCAGGTCTCCCTCCCTGTGCCAAGGCCCTCCCAAAAACAGGCTGTGCCAGAAGATAAGAGCCACTGGCACGTTCATACCGTGACATTGCTTTGTAGAGCAATTGTGGCATTGCAAGGCTCTTCATCCTTACAGCAGGGTGCTGGGTAGGTTTCATGTTTAATAACCCATTGAGTGTCATTGAAGTCTGTGTAGTTACTCACACCACAGCAGTGGACCTAGGAGGAAGAGAGGAAGGGATGGGGAGAACAGCCTGCAACTCTCCCTCTAGAGTCAGACATGAACTGGCCCCATGGAAGGGGTTACCCTGCTCAAACCGGCTCTGGGGGGATGGGAGGTCCTCAATGGCTTTCTTGGGGCCAGGATTTTGCCCTGTGCTCCAGCATGTACAGCTCTCACACCAGCCACAGAATCACTAGATCCCAAAGAAGTAGGTCCCAGTCACCTGGGAAGCTGATTGGGTGATCACAGCTCTGCACGTGCAGGATCATAATCGCATTCCCATTCCGCTGGCCCACCCAGATGTGCACCACCAAGTCTATGCTGGGAGCATCCTGACCCACAGGTGGGAGTCCCAGGGCTCAGCAAACCTCTTCCATGGTGAGATTCCAGTTTTCTGTGAAACGCTCATCCACCCCATACTTCTCCTTCAGGAGAGGGGTCAACACCCCTGATAGCAGCATCTCTGCCTAGAAGAGGAGGCAGAGAAACACCATCAGCAGAGGTCCTGGGGAGGACCACAGAACCAAGAGCCCCCTTTGTGGTTTTAGTCCATGGGGAGGAGACCAACCGGACCCAGCATGGCTAGAAGCACATCACACCACATCCCTTTGGCCCCTTCCACACTAGCCAGTGCTTTATGCCACCAAGGCCACTTACGACCAGTGAGTCATCTGATAAGCAGCATAACTGAGGGAGGCAGGAATGATATTTGCCCTGCAGTTGACTTCTCCCAGTGCCTAATGAGGCAGTCACCTTTCTCCCAAGGTGGTTTCTCAGGTGCCTAAATAAGTGGTTGAGTTTGCTCAGCATGAAGTATTAGGGAATTCCTCTCCTGTGTGACTCATACCATCAGAGGTGGAAAGGTGTCAAGCCTAGGTTAGCACTGGACTAGGGGTCTGAAAGAAAGAAGCTGGCAAAATTTGTACCCTAAGTCTCATGTCTTTAAGGCAATGAGAATTCCCATTCCCACCACCCTGGCTAGGCTACCCTGGCCTACCCACATAGCTGGTGCCAGCAAGGACCAGTGTCCCTTCCTCCTGCTACAGTGCCCACCTCTTAGCTTCCCCATCCATGGGCAGCACCACTAGCCCCAGTGTATTCTGTTTTCCCAAGGGGTAGGGTAGGACAGGCCCCAGATTAGCTCAACCCAAGACTCAGATATGCCACTCACAAGACCTGTGTAGACCAGAGCCATCACAGCAGCAGCAATTTCGGCTATGAAGATGACCAGCACCACAGAGAAGAACTAGGATACACCAAGGGGAGAGGAGTTAACCTGACAGCTAAAGCCTACACAGCCCCCAGGAACCCTTCACCTCCTAAGGGACACAACAAGAACCTATCTCAGGGCTCAAGCCCCAACTCATTGCCTTCAGGTCTGCTCCATGACAGAGGCAGCACAACCTTGGGGTCCTCTACCCTTCCATCTGCATGCAGCTGATCTCTCCAGACATGCTCTAAGACAGACCTCTGCTCAGAAGAAGCTTCCCCTTCCTTCCACCTTTGCCCAGAGCAGATTTTGGATCCCACACTGCCTTTTACAGAGGCCACCCAGCCTTTTACCACATGGGAACATCCAAGGAGCATATCTCCACAGATAAATCTGCCTCTCAGATTCCCTCACCAAAGACTCAGCTCAATGAGGTATGAGAAGAGAGAAGTCAGGTCCATACCGTTATCAGGAGACATTTGCTCTCCTTCTGGGCACCGTAACACCCAAGAAAGCCAATCACCAGCAGTATGGCACCAATGACAATGATTAAGTAGCCTACATTTGCAACATGCATGACATGAGGGGAGAGCGTTCCAAATATATTCAGGAATGAATCTTCATCCACTGTGACCCAGATGCCAACTCCCAGGAAGGTACCACCACCGAGCTGGGAAGAGAAAGACAATGTTAGCTCTCAGGCAGGCAGGAGATCTAGGATTTGGGGAAGTTCCTGGCACACGTTTCTCCCCTCTGTATGTTTTTGTTGTACCAAAGCAAGACACTGTGACCACTGAGGCCAGCTCAGGGCCTTGCCACCACAGGCTTGGAGTGTGCAGATGGATGACTACCTCAAAACACATTCCACCTACAGGTCACTAGCCCTTCCCCAGCCCAAGTGGTTTCAGTGCCAGCAGGAGGTCAGTAACACTCATGAAGGGTGACCAAGACAGTGGCACCACAAGCCACCTCCCTGACCCCAGAGGGGCAACATGCAGCTCAGACACTGGCCATCACTGTGAGATCCTCCAGCCAAGGAAGCCATCTGCTCACCCAGGGGAGAGGCTGAGCACCCCCTGGCTCCAGATATTCACACACGCTCAGCAAGGGCAGCTCAGGGCTGCCTCCAACCTGCCCTCCAGCCACTTGACCTTCCACACAAGCCCCAAGTACCAGCAGGAGCTTTAAGCAGGAAATGCCTCACCAGGATAAGTCTGGGGTCTCTGTACCTCCCCTTCCCAAGGCTGTATCCCACTACAACCTCTTCCAGATGGCTCCACAGGAGCAGTGGAACCAGGGTAGCTCGTAGGAGCTTTACTACCCTTTGCCCTAAGTAGGAGCAGAAGCTGCATACGCTCTGGAAACCCCAAACAACACAGGCTGATGTCATGCACATGGGCTGATCCCCTACAGAGACTGAACACCCCAGGCAGGGACCCAGCAAAACCCCTGCTATGGGGCACCCAGCACCCTCCACCAGAGCTTCAGCACCGGGAGGGACATGAATGGCTGATGCAACAGCTGCCATCCCCAGAGCCCAGTACAGTCCCTGGGCTTTGGGGATGTCCCTCCGGGCTTTGGCCAGAGCTGAAGAGCAAGAGACCTACCTCTACAAGGCTAAGTCCTCAGCTTGAGGTCAGAGACCAGATCTGATAACCCACCATGGTCACAGAAGTATAATTTCCACCAACATCCCCCACAGAAGGGTCATGGCGGGCGGGGGGAAGAGGAAAATCCACACAGGCAGGCTCTGCCCACCCCATACCCAGGCACAGAGTGCTCCCCAGGAGCTGCTCCAGTAGATCCCAGCCTTTCATCCCAGTTTCCCAGGACAGCCGGGATAGGGTTGGGGGTCTGCCAGGCTCAGTCCCTCCGGTCAGAGACAGCAGCTCACTTACGAATATGGCCAGGTTGAAGAGGATCATCACGACCTTGATAAAGCTGAAGCACCCCATCTTTGCACCTGGGGAGATCAGAGAGGTTATCGGGGGGTACAGTCGCTGCCTTCCTGCGACCGGGGCTTAGTCCCCCTTCCCCAAAAGGGACCTTTGGGGCTACCCCGGAGCAGAGTGGTGGGGAGAGGAACCCATGGGGTTCCGAGCTCAGCCTACCTGAGCAGAAAGCAGCTCCCAGAGCCCTGACCCAATCCGCCCTGGCCGCACTATCGTCTTCGTCTCGCCGCCGCCGCCTTTTAAGAGAGCACATCCCTGGGGCCGCCCACGCAAGGCTAGACCACCGCCCTGGCCCGGCCCGGCCCGGCCCTCGCCGGAGACAGCCCCTGGGGGCGGTGAAGCCACGCGAGTCCCTGAGTGCCTCCTAGTGGCTTTCTGCCCTCTGCCGCCGGAGCCACCTGCCCCGGGACAGGCTGACCGGCTGCTTCCCGTGCCCATCGCCGCTGCCTTTTGGCGTGGGGTGGAGGCTAGGACGTCCCCGTTCCGCTGCTGCTGTTGTGAGCTCACAGACACAGGTGTGTCCCTGCCTGAGCCCACACTGAGCCCTCACCTGACAGCCCTGGGACTCCTAGGATGGGGACTTTGGAGGGGCAACTATATCAGTCCATGTGGAACCTTCACCCCACGGTGATACTGCAGCCATGGTGGTGGTACCACCCCCCTGCCCTCCTCTCCACATGCTGGACAGCAGAGCTGGGCACTCTGCTTGGGATTTTCTGGCCATGGACAGCCCCACAGGTCTCTGCCACCCATTCCTGGCACTGGAATGGTTGAGTCACTCCATCTTCCCAGGGTCATGCTGTGGATGTGTTGCTAGCCCCACTGCTCAGGCAAGAATCTCTTCAAAACTCAAATCTCCAACCTCCTGAGCCAAAACAGAAATGAGTTGCCCAGAGAGATGGAGAAGCCTGATCCCTGGAAACACTGAGGGCCAGGTGGAATGGGGCTCTGAGCACCATGAGTTAAAGAGGCTCACTGCAGGGTGGTTGGACTAGATGTCCTTTAAAGGTCCCTTCCAACCCAAACCATTCCATGATTCTATAAAAGAGAAGCTGATATAGGAGGGCACAGGGAATGGCTGTGTGAGCTGATTTGCAAAGGAAAAGCCAAAGCTGTACAGGCCATCCCTAACTGCTGTGCAGGGAGGCAGGTTTTCACTGGCAGGGTGACAGCAAGAGAGGGCAGTGACAGCCATAACAGATGTCAACGCACTGGAGCAGGTCAGTGAAGACTTGCCACTGCCTAAAGGCTGCTGAAAGTGATTTTCTTTGGAAAGACACTTTGAAATAGGGCTTGTTTCCCTCGGACATGGGCTGCAACAGAGACCCAAGCAGCACACAGGGGGATGGTGCATCCCCTGGCCTGACTGTGATGGGGTTCTTGCCCATCCAGCATGCCTTGCGGTGGAGGCTTATATTGATCCCCTCTCCAGAACCCATGGTGTGTGACTTCAGCTTGTCATCAAACCAAGGAACAATGCAGAAGGCCGGAGAGCTCTCATCCTGCAACAGCAGGTAGCAAACTCATGCTCTGGGTTCTTGTAACACTCTGCCCCATGTCCAACTACCCCAAAACCCCAGAGTGAATTTCCTGCCTGCCCATAATGATACATTTCAGCAGAGTGAAGTCAGCCCTGTTGGGCTCTAGCCAAAGCCCAGGTGTATTTGGGAGAATCCTTCAACCCTCCCAGGCACTCTGGATATTAATGCAACCTGTGCTGGAGTCTGGGGGCTGTAACCCTTTCCTCCTCACTGCCTGCAGGCTCAGCCCTTCCCTGCAGTAGCTGCCCAACCACTGCTGCCATGAAGCCACTCAGAGTGAGGGGCTAAGCCTTCATCCATCTCCCAAAGGCAGACCGCTGCCCCCTAAATGCAAATTAAGATCCCCATCATACTGCCTTTCTCCTAAAAGCTGCTCCATCCCAGTGTGACCTTATTCACTGCACACAATCCTCCCACCCCAAAAATTATTTTTGGCAAGTGCATAAATACTTGCTCTCATCCCCAGTTGTTTTCAACCAAAGAGAAAAACAAAGTACAAGCTACAGGATGCTCGACTCACCTCTTCAATGACTGGGGTTTGGCCACTCCCTAGCAATGCCCATCTGAACCCCATCAGAGAGCCAGGGCTGGACTTTCTGGCTCTCCAGGAAGGCCTAGCCTGACCACAGCAGGACAAGCCCAGTGACATTCCCATGTCCTTCCAGCCTGACAGGGCCCTGCCACTTACCTACTGTTCCCATCCCCACATGCAGCCTGGCCGACTCCTGGGCATCCTCTTCCTCAGAGTGCAAGGATGCTTCTCTCTAGGTTATGGGTATCACAGTATCACAGTATGTCAGGGGTTGGAAGGGAATCTTGGCCCTGGGAGGCAGAGAGCAGGAAAGTGGCCATAAGCAGTCACCCCAGGGCCCTCTGTCCTCAACCCTGCTGCTAGCCTGTGCCTGAGGGAGTGCGGGAGCCAGGCACATGTCTGATGTCAGGATCCAGCTGTGGTGTCTGCACTGAGAACTTCTCCCTGGGCTTTCTTCAAGGAAAAGCTGCAAGATCTGCTCCCAGTCTCATTACTTCTCCAGCTCGTGCTCGCATTTTCAGCATTTGAGTGCTGAATTTCCACTCTGCTGGTGATCCTGAGCCTTGGCATCCTCCTGTTAATGGCCAGGTTCACCCCCGCACAGCCTCCCCTGTGTCAGGACCTTCCTGCCCCGGGGCTCCAGCCAGGCACTGTCAGGTGCTCCAAGGAGGCATCTTAGACCATCCATCCATTCCTCTCTACAGGCAAATTAGCCAGCTATGCTAACAAATCATCTGCTTGGGAATAACAAGAGGGGAACCTAAACTGGTACCTCACACCCAGCAGGACATGGGGCACCTTGGAAGTCTTCCTGCCAGCAGGGATTTCTGGAGCCTGCTCAGCCCCCTACATCAATTAGGAAACACTAATGAGCCTGAGCAATCTGCCAGCAAAAAGACCAGATGGGTGCCGAGCTGGGCTTTGTTTGGTTTAATGCCATCCATGAGGAACTCAGCTGGGCACAGAGGATATCCTTCCCATGCCTCAGTTTCCCTCCTGTTAGAGTATCCGGTAATATGCCCCGAGCAGGGCTAGCCATGGAGACCAGAGCAGCTGGGGTTGATGGGATTTTGGGGTAGCCCCAGCCAGGTAATCCCCTTGCAAAGAGCCTTCACGTGTGTGTTTTGGGCTGTCAGAATCTGTCCAGCTGTTTATCTGATGTCCAGTCACCTGGAGAGTGGCGGATGTATAGACATGCTGCAATGTGCCAGAGATGAACCTGGCTTTGGATTTGCATATGGAAGTTACTGAAGGTTGCAAATTTGTGCTGGGTTTATCACTTCCCACCTCTTGCTGGGGAAAAATAAAAATCTATAGGACCTAAAAGTTTTTGACATGTTGAAAATTAAGTACTTCAGTTCTCAGCTTCCAAAGGACTGAAAGAATTTTGGTTGGAGCGCTGGAGAAATCAAATTGTCCCACCCTGGGAGAGAACAGGCAGTTTGACCACATCAATTTCCCCATGGCTGCAGCTCCCACTTCGAGGGAACCCTCCCCATTCCTGTGGCTATGTCCAAAACCCAGGAGCTGCCACATCTGGTGCCACGATCTGTGCCATGCAGAGCCTGGGGTGTAAATATGGGGGCAATAAGCAGGGGCTGCAAGCATGTTCCTGTGGTGCATCCCCTCAGTGTGTGTCCCTCAGGGCAAAGATCTGCCCTGCACTTTAGGTAGCTGATTTTAAGCATGATGCTGTTTCTAGTTGTGTGTTAATAATGGCACTAAAGAGGGGCTTGATGACATCTCCCTGCCCGTGTATCAGGCTGAGCTTTTTCTCATTCATTTACCCCCGCAGTGAGTCCCCTTGTGCCTGCCCTGCTGCTGGCTGCATGCCTGCCTCCCTCCAGATAACATCATCTTGTTTCTCACATCTGTCCAGGCTGGCAAATCCCTCCCAAATTAATTAACAAGAGCCATGCCGAAGCACCAGCTGCTGTAAAGCAGAGCTGGGTGGGTTTGGGGACATGGAGAGCTGTGCTGCTGGGTCGCATCAGGACAAGTCCATGCCTGAGCACTGATACTCTGGGGGCTGCTGCAAGCACAAGCCAGGCTGTAAAACCTTCGCTGTTTGTCTCGCCAGCAAGGATGGCCAGGGCCACCCAGCTGATGGAGCTTTCTTCTGCCACAGGTCAGGGTGTGGGATCTGGCCCAGCTTAGCACCTGGTGATGGGGTGACCTCATACCTGCTGCCCAGAGAGACAGTGTTGTGGGGCCATTGGTCCCTGGTGCTGTGTCAGGATGTCTGGCACAATGGTCTCTCTGCCAGTGCCCACTCCAGCAGCTCCAGGCACCTGCCATGCTGTGAAGCTTCACCCTCACAGAGATCTGCCAAAAAAAAGCCTCAATGCCTGCCCCATTCCATGCTCTGAGCCTTTCCTTATGTTGCTCAGGTTTTTTCTAGCATCTCCACAGCCAGGCAGCTTGGCTGCAGTAGAGGAGTATGACTGTAGGAGCAAGTGGATCCTGACTGCCTGTGGGTACCATGCTGGGAGGCTGTTTGAAGTAGCACTTGGCTCTTCCTAAATCAAAACCCACAGAGGCCAGAGCTCACTCCTGGGCACACAGGGAGAAAACTGAAAGAGGGAGTTTTCCTGGAAGAGAAGAGGAGAGGAGAAGGAAGAAAGGAAGAGGAGAGGAGAAGGAAGAATGGAAGAGGAAGAGAAGCTAAAGCTAGCCCCCTCTGAAGCAGGGAAACAAAGATAAAACCAAAAAAGCACATTCCAAAATGTCAGCAGAAATCAAACATCATTTCTCTCTTAAGTCTCCAGCTGGGAAGGGCTCAACCCAGTTTCACAGCTTCTCTTACTCCAGCCAGGCACGTTAACAACTCTATATATGCTCTATTTATTCACAGATGTGTGGCTAACTTCCCCTGGCCACTACTGGGAAGCATGGGGCGAGCGTGGCCAGCACATCTGGGGCTCAGCAGGATAGGGCTGGGCAGCCCCCAGAGAAGAGCAGAGAGGAGTGGGGCTGCCCCTATCACTTTGGGAAGGCCAGAACAGGCAGTCAAGGTGGGTGCTTGCTGAGAATCCCCCAGAGATTATCCCACCAAGTGCTGTCCCTCCATCCAGCAGAAAGAGGCTTGTAGCAGAACCTGAGGACCCCAGCAAGGACACATGTTGCTCTCCCTCCTGTAGTCCCATCCTGGGCTGTACAGATGGTGAGCAAAGAGGCTTAAGTGGAACTTGGGGTGCAAGGCGTAAGGATGCCTCCTCCTCCTCCTGCACACCCCACAGAAAACCAAAGTCAAAGTTCTCATTGCAATGAGTGCTGCTCATTAAGTAAACAATGAAGGATCTGTAGCTAATCAAGGCCTGACAGGCAGCTCCTCTGCTTGCTCAATAAATAGGCCTGTAGCACCTTTTACCTCCTCACAAGGTGCTCCCTGAGGGCTTTCTGACTGTCCTTGGGGATGTGCCCACCTCTGGGCTGAAATGAGGTGGGGGGTTAAATTAACAATGTAAGCATGACAGAGGGTGAGGGGCAGTCCAGAGCCAGGGAGTTTTGGGAATGACCCTGCTGCAATACAGCTAGAGTGGGGGCTAAGGGGAGCTCTAAGGGATGGGGAAGATCTGGAAGCATGCAATAAGGAGCAGCCATGGGACAGGAAGTGGCTATGCTGGGGAAGGCTATGGTGATGCTTAGCTCCATGGAGAGCAACAGGACTTGGCTCCAGCAGGAGATGGTGCCTTTGAAATTGGGGATGCTGAGATACATCAGGAGGGGAAGATGTGTATAGCTGGGAAGGAAGGATCCCACTCAGCAGCTGGGAAGGGAAGTGATGGGTGTCATGCAGAGGTGTTCTCCTACCCCTGAGCCCTGGGGCTGTGTTAATTCCTGGCTGGTACTGACTGATCTTAGGATAGGATGGGTTGTAGTATCAGATGGTGATTTACCCACAAGCCTCCCCAGGCAAGGAAGTATGACTCAAGGGAGGGCAGGGTTTGCCTGTTTGCAGTGAGCTTTGGCTCTGTCCTGGCAACTGCAGCAGAAGCACAGTGACAGCAGAAATGGAACAAGGGAGAAGAAAAAGCACTTTTAGTCCCCAGAGGCCAGCAGCTGGGCTGAGGAGCAGGGCAGGGGCAGGGCTGCAGGCTAACCAGGAAAATACAGATGGAGTGAAATTCCTCAGGATGCTACTACCCCACACAGTAAGGCCATGTACTGCAGGGGAAGGACGAGGGAGCTTGCTGAAATTATGGCTAAGGGCTGTGCATCTCCTACATTGCTCTGCTGGCCTCTGTGCCTCAGTTTCTTCCATTTTCCTAACCCAGCACCTAGGGTGTCTCCTTGGACCTTGTGCCACCCCTGCACTGCTCCAATACTGGCCCAGTTTCAGCCAGTGTGCATTTTCCAGAGCTTGTGTTTTAGGTACCATCTATTTTTAGGATGCCCAACCTGCAGCAAAGACAAGGAGCAACTGCCAGTTCAGAGAAGTCAGTATGAGATGCAAGGATTTTTTTAAAAACCGCAAGCCTCTGCACCTCTGGGAACATTACATCAACCTCTTTGTGCCTCACAAAGACAAAGCTTTGGGACAGCTTGTCCATGCCCTAGTGTAACTGGCTCTGCTGAGACTCACTGAGACATGAACTGCCTCAGGGCAGAGGCACTCCCAGCATGGGTGTCCCCTGGCTGGAAGCGAGCTGACAACTGATGCTTTTGTTACATGCAGTGGCACAGCTGTTGCCACGGGCTTGCAACGTGTGTGTCCCTGCTGTGGTCGAGCTTGGCCCTTTCTGTATGAGCCCTGCAAGGCCCTTCCAAGTTCTGCCCCACTGTATTTTAATCGCATTAGATTTTAAGGAGCCATGCTGCATGCAGGAGCTCTCACAGCATCACCCTGCACTGTTTAATGGGGTCCCCAGACCTTAATTCTGGTCTAGGGAACATTGCTCGGCAAATGCTTGGGAGAAGAGTAAGGTAGAGGAGCATCCCTGGGCTGGGATTCTCCGTGGTAGCTCCTGCTTGTCCTGTGTGTTTTCTAGCTTCTGTGGGTGGGCTAGTTCCTGGAGCAGGGAACGCTGGCTAGTATGGGGCAAGGGGGACCATGGGGTGCTGGTCCTGCCCTGTTCTTCAGCATCCCTAAGGATGGATGGAGCTCCCCCCATCTGTGGCTCTCCAACCTACAGAGGAGGCAATTCGGGAGCAGAGACTGTTCTCCGTTCCCGCCGGGAGAACCACCGAGCCCGGTAAGGCTGGAATGGGCAGCAGGAGGGGTCTGGGGGGCGGGTAGATGGATAGACAGACGGACGGCCCCGCGGATGCTGCTAATCATCCATCTCTCCATCCATCCCTCCACCTATCCCTCCATCTATCCCTCTTCCGCGAGGTCCTGCGGGAAGCTGGAGGGCAGGGGGTCGGCAGTAGCACAGCCTTTCCCCTCCCTGAGGAAGATGTCTATCTCTCGGAGGAATATTTAAAAATGCACCAAAAATCCCAGAAAAACAAAAGGAATAATAAGAAAGAAAAAAACCCTAAACCTCAAACCACCCAAAAATCCTACATCTTCATCCACCAGCACTGTGCAGCGATGCCAGGCTGGAGGTGCCGGAGGGGAGCTGTGTGCGGCAGGAGGTTTCTCTGCACATATGTCTATTTTAAAAGCCAGTGGCGTGATCTCTTGCCCTACTTTCCAGACTCTTGCCAGTTACTTTCCTTGCGTGCAGCGGCCGAGCCCAGCTGGCAGGAGCTCCCCAGGAAGCGGGAGCTGTGCAAGCCGCTGGGCTCTCCCCAGTTTTGGGAGGCTGGGATGGGGGGATGAGATGGTGGGGTAGGAGCTGAGGTCACTAATGTGCTGCCTTTCTCACTAGCAGAGAGGGAGGTCCCTAGCGCCATGCTGATGAGACCAGGCTGAGAAGAGGATGGCATGTTTGTACCCAGCACCCCAGTTAGCCTCATTTGCTCCTCTACATTTGCCCTGGTGATGAAAACTCTCCCTACCCATGCCTGAGCCAACCCTGACAAGCCCCAGGTACTGACGTGGCTCAGCAGCAGTTTTGGGGCTGGAGAGTTTAGGAGCTGCTCTCCAAGGCAGAGATTTTCCTACACTGAGATTTTTATTCTGTGTGCAAAGGGGATTACTCCCATCCCTGCTGCCTTGCCCCATCTCAGCCACACCTGCCCCGTGCTGGCATCTCATGCCCCTGAAGCCCAGCTGGATTTAGGCAGCGTGATCCTCATCACACCATCGCCATGGCCTCCTCAGATGGGCTGCAGTACCGGGCTCTCTATGAGTACCAGAAGGAGCGGGAAGAGGACCTGGCACTGTGCCCTGGGGACGTGCTGACGGTCAGCAGGGCTGGGCTGCTCAGCAGCCCCGACTACAAGGAAGGGGATGAGTGTAGCCCCCAGGGTTGGCTCCACGGCCTCAACGAGCGCACCAAGGAGCGCGGCGACTTCCCCGGCACCTACGTGGAGTATCTGGGTCCCGCACGCATTGTCGCCACTACCACCAAGACCAGGCCACGGCCCTTGCCCCCACCCCCTGCTGGAACCCTCACACCTTGGGGTGAGTGCTGGGGGAATAGGAAAGTGGGAACTGGTTGGGTGTCCCCTGCAAGATGGCGAGGGTGGTGTGGAACCTAGATGGATGCTTGCAGTTGGGGTGGTTTGGTGGGGATCCACCATCAGGATTAGGATCCATCCTCAGAAGGAGGAGCTGCCCCTGGAGCCCTGCCCTCGAGACAGCTTGAGGGGCAGGGAGCACCCAGGGTATCTGCTTCTTCTTCCACCACCACCTCCCAGGCAAACATGCTGCAGGGATTGCTCCTCACTAGCATCCCAGCCTAGCTGCTGTGCCAGCATGACATGTCCAAGGGGTTTCATATCTGTAAGACCACAGAAGACGCAGGATCCCTCTAGTTCCCCAGGGAGGAGCAGAAAGCCCCATGGTGGTCCTTGGGGATGCTTTTTTCCAACTGCTCTTCTCCTCACCACTGCGGCACCTGGTTCTGGCTGCTCTTGGTGCCCAGGCGAGCTCTGGCCCACAGCCAACTCCTGGACTCACTGTCACTTTGTGCAAGCTGGGACAGGGGATGATCTTGGCAAGTGGTTGGTTTGGTCCCTGGGGGGTTACTGCATCCCTAGGGGCTGCAGCACAGTGAGAGGGAGACAGCAAGCCTCTTCCTGTCATGGGGGCCTCTGGCCATTTGTCTTCCCAGATCTGCCAAGTTCATGCAGCCTGCTCTGCCCTTGCCATTTACTGTGGCCAAGTGCGTTGGGGCCGGGGGAGATTTCACAGTAGTTGCTTAATATTCTCAAGCTAAAAAAAAATTATATAAAAAACAAAATCAAGAAAAAAAACAACCCTTCCAGGCAGCTACAACCTGACAACCCCAGCCAAAGCTGTGGTGCTCTCCTTCTCCAGGATGTGATGGAGGAGAAATGGCTGTCCATGTGGGCCTGGGGCTGGGAGAGATGCAACACCTTTAGCTGTGGCTGCCCAATACCCACCCAGCTACTGGACACGTTTCTCAGGCACCCTCCTTGCCCAGTTTGGAACCAAGGCAGAGATGTGGTAGCTGGAGAGGCTGTTTTCCTTCTGGGCTGGCTGGGCATCAGAGCTGCTTTGGTCTTGGATTTAGAAGGGTTCCCGCTGATGAGGAGTCCATCTCCCTCCAAAATACAGTTCAAGGCCCTCTTGCCATCATGATTTAAGAGGGACCACCTGGCCCCTGGACTGAGCATGGCAGAACTTAGCTGGCAAGGGATCACTCCTTCCCCCACCCACCACTGTGTGTGGGGCTGCGTGTGGATCCTGTCACTCAGCCCCCAAACAGGATGAGAAGTATACTGGGACCCCTGGTTCTCTCCCCTCTCTGAAACATGGGCGCTCCTCCCCGATGATGCTCTGAGTGTGCCAAGGCAGCCGCAGTCCCAGCAGCACTGATGAGCATCAGAAGCAGCTACGTGCTGCCTTTGCAGGAGGGAGGAAGCCAATTTTTGGGAGTGTCTACCCTGTCAGACAAGGAGTTTGAGACCCTTTCCCAGTCAAGCTCACTGGCACGTGAGGAGCCCTCAACCCCTGGTTATTTGGCAGGCAGAGTCCTAGCAAGCTCAGTGCTGTAGTGTGGGCAATTAGTGCCAGACAGCAGCAGACCCAAGCTGTGTTTATCAGGCAGAAGTGTGAAGCCACCTTTTTGCTTCTACCTGTCACCACTGCCTCATGCCTGCCCATATAGGAGGTGCAATGGGCTCCTCTCTGAGGGCCTGGGAAATGTGTCCAGGGACACCTCCCCGCAGGTGCCAAGGACATGGCGATACTGCACAGACCAAGGCACATCCTGAGCAGCAAGTGCAGCCTGGCTGAAGACCTGACCCATGTGGGAGGTCTTGGTGGAGAAGCCTCAGCCCTGCATGTGCTAGGGCAAGAGGATAACAACTTCAAACTTAAAAAATGTAAAACTGGTAATTTTTTAATAAGGAAAAGAATCACTAAAATCAGATTTTGGGGGTAGATTGGAGAGGGTGCTGCCATCTGCAGGACATGCTCTGGCCGTGGTCTTGTGTCCAGCCCCACTGTCCAGGAGGGCATTAGATGCCGCCTCCCCAGTGCTGTGCATGTCCTTACATGCAGTTCCTTTCCTGGGGTGATGCCAGGGTGTGAGGACACCTCAGCAGGGGACACTTGTGGCCAATGACCACGTCTTTCTGCAGCAGTGGAGCAGCATGTACCACTTTATGTCAGTTTAAACTCAAACCTCCTGGCAGGATTTCCCTTTGAGTAAAAATCTCCAATGTGTTTTTGAAATTGAAAGGACCCTTTTTTTCTTCTTTTGGAAAATTCTTCCCGTACTATTTCCATTCCCAGATGGAGCTTTTGAGTGACTCTTGTTTTGGCTGACCTGAATGCTTATTTTTCTGCGACAGCAGTGTACTGCCATGCTTGCCCTTGGTGCCCACTGAGTTCTGGTGCTGGCTGGGGACCCTGGAGACTCTGAGCAGGGTGAAGGCCTGACTGAGAGAGAGAGACATTGCATTTCCTAGCCATGTCCCAGAGCCAGGGCTGCCTCTGTAGGGAGGAATGCTCTTTTTTTAATTAAACAATATCCTAAAAATGCTTCTGCAGTGGATTTGAGTCTTCAGGGGACTTCCCAGGAGCTGGGCAGCTGTTTTGCCCCTGCCTGGTTGTCCTGGGTGGCATCACTGCTGCAAGCCATCACCTCCACTTCACCTGGCCTCAGAGCCAAGCAGTGTGTTGGGATGCTGGGGTCCAGCCTGGCACTCTGTGGGAACAGAATAGGCTAAAGCTCCAGCTTGAGCTTAGGGCCATTGCTGCTGTTTCCAGCAATGAGAAAGAGACAGTTGTTTTCCATAGTCGCCATTTTTTCACTGAGCTGTTGGCTTGGAGGCCAGAGCCTGGTTTTCCTTAATTAGAAAACCACCCATGCAGTGGGGACATTTCCCATGGGCTCCCATCCCCTTGATTTGCTTTAAACCCCAAAATCTCCCCTGTTGCCATCTGACACACCTGCATATCCCTACCAGGCAGTGGAGGGGACCCTGTTGCTAAGCTCAGAGATCACAGCTGTGCCTGGAGACCAGTCCAGCCACCTATGAGCAGGAGGTTTGCATCCCTCCCCGCTCTCCAGGGAGCACCAGGGCATCACCATGGCAAAGATGAAAGCCCAGACCCACTTGTTGCAGACAGGTTGTAGTTTTGCAAAAGGTCAAAGGCAGTATGGGCCTACCTACCTGCCCAAAGTCCCTTTTCTTTCCTTTTTCATACCTTAAAATTGTTACTGGTTTCTTGGCTTCATATGTGAGCTCTCTACCTTCTGCCAGGCAGCAAAAACCAAAGACAGAATGAACTCAATAAGGGAGCTGGCTGGGCTGGAGCACACCTCGCTGCAGGGGAAAGTCACACTGAGGCTTTATGTAATTTCCTATAATTTTTTCTTTTTTTCTTTTTTTTTTTTTTTTTTGTAATATATTTCCAGCAGAAGAGATTCACTCACCACACAAAATAGGCAAAGAGCTCTTGGCATATCAGCTTTTCAGGATGCTATCTGTACCCCAGTGATCACAAACAGCTCTGATGTGCCGCAGCCAGTGGCAGACCCTGACCATTCCCTGCCCCTATCTGCTTCTGCCTGGCCTTGCCCCTGCCTCTGCCTGCTGCCTTCCCAGGGGGCTCAAGGCCTCTAACTAGATGAGTGGGGATGTGGGTGTGTGTGGTGAAATCCTGACACTGTCAGGGTCTCTGCCGAGTGTAACCCACACAGGTAGAAGGATTTGTCGGTTGGGTTGATAGGGAAGGAGTGAACCTGCCCACTCTAGGGTAAGGAGAACTACTTTCACCCCTCTCAGGGGGTTTGCACCTCTCTGGCAGGGTCTGTGGTGAGGTGTCCTTGCTATAAAACACAGGAGCCAGCAGCACTTGGGGATTTGTGCTGTGGGAAGCCTGGCTTGTTCAGCTGAATGGCCCTCAGGGCTGGCAAAGGACTGGACCAGCCAACGAGTGGCTCAACCCTGTTGTAGACACCAGAGAATCCAAGTGTGGGGGAGAGCTGCAGAGAGCCATGTCCATGCCAGGTATGGATCTGACCCCCCAGCTCCTGCCTAGTGCTGCTAGGGGCTGTGGGTGATGAGAAGGAGCAGTCTCAGTGCAATGGGAGTAGAGGTGGGGAACTGGTTTTGGCCTGAAGGGTGTCCACGCTCAGTGTGGTATGCTTCCCATGGGCAGAGCACGTGCCCAAGCAGGTCTTTGCATCTCAGCAAGTGGCTAAGCCCCCAACAGTGACTTTTACTGCAAAAAGAGGTTAAAATAAGAAGTTCTCCAAAATTGGACACGCATGAGCTGAAGTGTTGGTTGTAGCTGTGCCAAAACAGCAGCTTGATCTTGTCCTAGGGCACTCAAGAAAAGAGGCTGGAATTCCTGCAGGCAGGAATTTCCAAGCCTTTCTCCCTGTCTTTCCATCACAGGGCTCTCTGGGCAGGCAGAGCTGGCTGAGCACCCGACCCTCCCTGAGCAGGCCCTGCCAACCGTGGCCAGGCTCATCGAAGCACTAGAAAAAAAAGGTATGGGCAGCATCAGCATCCATCCTCAGGGTATATGTGGGTGCATATGCATGATCACCCACTCTGCCCGTTTTTGGAGATGCCCCAAGAGCATTGCTGGAGCCACATGTCTCCCCACGCATCCCAGTACCTGCATAGCATGGGCAGGGTGAGAGAGCCTGGTGGTCTCAGTCCCTTCCCGCTTCCATCACATTGGAAAGAGGATTTAGGACTCAGGACTGATCTCTCTCTCTTGGCTGCTCCTCAGGTCTCGACAGTGAGGTGCTCTACAGATCCACCCCCGGTGTGCTGGGGGATGCTGAGCTGAAGCAGGCTCTTCTGGCAGGTAAGTCCCAGAGCTGCGTCCATCTCCGTGTCCCTTTCTAGGAGGGAGGCTATGGAGGTGATGCTACTCAGGCACAGCAGAGATTGCTTACTGCCTCCGACCTCGTTATGACCCTAATTACAGCTCTGTAGGGCCCTGCCTGCATGTGAGTCCTCCGTGTGATGCTGCTGCGAGGGATGCAGGTGCAGGGCTGGGACTCTTTATTAGAAGCTCTGTATTCTTTTAGGGAGAAAAATATTTTGTTTTGCAGACCTTTAGGGTTTCTATTTGAGAAGTGGGGCAGGGAGAAAGCCTCTGGACAGTGTGACAGGGAGAAAGAAAGGGGGAAGAGAATGCTCTTTTTTTTTTTCTTTTTTTTTTAAGAGAATGGGAAAGCATTTTGTAGGACTGGGGTGGAGGAGGGGAAAGCCATCTCTCCATCCCTGCTCCTAAATTCACGGCTGGGATGGCACGGGGGCGTTGGAGACATGATGGATCCAGTGTGCTGCTCCAATTTTGGAGTGGGGGGGGGTGGAGGGGGTGCTGCATCGAGCATCTCCGTCCTCCCGCCGGCCGCGGTGCCCAGAGGGCGGCACTGTGGCACCAGGCACAGTCCGGCCCCGCGGAGCCCGGTCCTAGCATCGAGTCTCCCCCACCTCTCCACCCCTCCTGCCCTTGGGCCCAGCATCCCAGAGCTGGCGGCCAGGGCATCGTGGGGGAGGGGGGACCGGCGGCTCTGCCAGCGCCGGGAGCCGGCGGCAGCCGGGCCGTGTTGCTGGGGAGAAGGGCTGTGATGAAATCGCTATATTAAGCAACATGACCTCATCGCTTTCCTCGCGCACCGGGAGCTGAGTCCTCGTCGGGCGGAGGACAGGGCTGCAGGGAAGGAAGGGATGGATAGATGGGTGGGTGGATGGAGGAGAGAAGATGCTGAGGGTCTCGGGCTACTCCGAGTAAGGTTGAGTAAGGTTGGGCTCCCCACGGGGGGGAGCACGATGCACCCCACCGGCCCCGCTCGTCCCTGCTTACAGTCTGGGGCAGGCAGGAGCAGTGAGATGCACAGCCTTGTCTCCCAGCCCAGATTTCCCAGCTGATCTCTGGAGGAGGTGAAGGCTTCCTGGAGTGGGCCCAGCTGCCCTGGTAACTGATGCCCAGGCTGAGCAGGGACGGCAACAACAGCATAAGAAGGATGCTTTGCTTTCTGAGCACAGAGGAGTTCCAAATCCTCCCACCTCCTCGCACAGCCAATACAACAACCCTGGCAGGCACAGGGCTCCCAGCAGTGCCACAGTGGTCACTTCCAAAATCCTGCCCAGCCTCAGGATACTCTCCCTGCCCAGAAGCAAAACCTACCGGCTTTGCCAGAGCTGGAGTTCCAAGCAGTTGCTGTATCCATTCATGTTTTCATCCCACTGCAGGAGCCAACACCAGGAAGGGAAATGCCATCATGGTTTTCAAACTGTGTGACTTGATGCTCCCCAAGCCCCCTATCTCCTCTAGGGCCTAAATAAGCTCTTTTATTTGGCAACTCAGAGGGCTGACCCTGTGTCTGACAACGCTGTGCTGGGCAAAGCCAGAGCTCCCTGGAGCTGTCTGTGGAGAGCAGAACATTTCACGCATTTGCAAGCTCTCAGCTGGAGGGGCTGATGCTTGGCCCTGCCGGAGGCATGCTCTGTAAACAGGACAGGGATGATGTTTCTGCTAGGGCCAATCATCCCAGCAGAGTCCAGGCTTTGCAGCCTGCTTCCTTTGCAGCCTCCTGCAGACCAGAGACCCAGCAGTGCTTCCCAAGGAGCCTGCTGGAGCCCAAACTGGGCTGGGGAGGGCAGGAAAGAATCTCTGCTGTCACCCTCATACAGGATCTTTCATTGCATTTGGTAGGATTAAACATCCCTGCCAAATAATGGAAGTTCGCATGTCCTGTGTGCAAGACAGCAGAGGTGAAGGTCATGTTTCTCTTCCTCCTGTGCTCCTCTCCCTTCATCACTCCATCTCCGCTAGCCACTTTCCTGCAAAAGTCAAGCTCCATCTTTGGAAATCAGGGAAATCAGACCCACAGCTGGAACCAAACCCTGTCTTGACAAGAGGGAAAACTGGGTTCCTGCTGGGGTTTTCAGCTTCCCTGAGAATACCCAAATCATGGCGGTGTTTGGCAGTGGTGGCAGGAAAACTGCTAGAGAGCACAGGGGAAAACGCACAGGGACTGGAGAAGTGTGGGTGCTGGTTTTCTAACACCCAAATCTTAATATGTTGGAGAAAAAGGTGTTTTCTACACTGAAATAGCATCTGAACTTTTGATGGAAAGGAGGAGGAGGCTTCTCTGGGGGCAAAAAGTCATGGAGGTCAGAGTAGTCCTGGCTGTCCCAAGAGACCCCATGTGCATCATGAGCCCCCATGTCTCTGGGGCCAAGCAGCACAGGTACCCATCTGAGTTGTGCTGATTGAAGCCTTTCCCCATCCCTGCCCCTTTGGAAGTCTTCCCTGCAAGGGATCTGGCATGAGGGGGCAGCCCCCAAGCCAAACACTGCCGAGGCTTTGGGGTGAAGTTTTCCCATCCTTGTGGAGCTGCTGCTGTATTGGGTAGAAAAGACTTGGATGCTGCACAGCTCCACATAGCTCTACAGGCTAGGCTGAGCCTCTCCCCATCCTGGTGCAGGCGACATCCTGCAGTACAGTGGCATTTGACCACTGCTTAGAGCCTGTGCACCAAGCCTGGTATTTGCATCTCAGATGATGCAAGAAATACTTCTAAGGAGGAAGAAAAAAGGCAAGCAAATACAGAGCTTATCGATAGAGGGGAGTCAGTGAACCAAGCACCTCTGCTGCCACCTGGCTGAGATACCACCAGGTGAAGCATGGAATACAGGGTGGTTGTTCGGGCTTGCAGCCAGCTTGTGTGGCTCCAGAAGAGAATTAATTGTTTTAGGACACTTAGTGGTCAATTCAGACCCTTATGCCCCAAGAGGCAAGCATGGCAATGTGACATCACTGAACATAGAAGTCAGAATCACGTGGTGGCACCAAAAAGGGCTTTAACGAATAGCCACAGCCCCACAAGAAGCTAGGGGAACTTGCCAGAGGGTTGTGGGCGATTAGTCAGCCAGGAGCCCCACTGCAGCCACAGAGAGTCATGAATAGAAAAAGAAGAAAGTAGATCTTTAAACAGCAGCGTCAGGGTACAGCACTCCCTTGGCTGCCACTAGTGGTCCCTGTAGTGCCCGGCTTTGGAACTGCTTCATGGCCTATGGGCGTCTCTGTGCCCATCGTGCCAGTGGTCACACACTGAGCCTGAGGTTTTCCAGCTCCCAGTACTCCTACTGTCCCCTGTGTGCAGTTCAGGGGCTGTTTTGAGTGCAAGGGATAGGGAAAATCACCTGCAAAATCTCCAGTGCCTGTGGACACAAGAGGTACAAGCTCCTCTGGTGCCCAGATGTGATGTCTTCTCACCCCATGCTTGCTTGGGGTCCTACCTGTACCCCTCTCCCCATGAGATGTGCCAGGCAGCCTTCTTCTCACAGCTGCCACTGAACTTCTCTGGCCAGTGGCAGCACAGCCATTAAGTGGGCTGGTGGGTGTTGGAGCCCTTCAGATCCGAGGGACCCAAGCTGGGGAGGCTTGGCATGGGGATGGCTTCTAAGTCCAGCTTGTAGTGGCCAGACAGTGCTTTGCCACTTCCAGATAGGGATGATCTGTCTCTTCATCCCTTCTGCCTGTTGGGAATGCAGTAGAAAGACCCTACAGGCACCCACCCCCATCCCATGGCACCCTGGGATTCCCCATATAGCTCAGATGATGCTGAACACAACCAGGATGGTGCCACGACACTGAAATGTCCCACATTCTGGATAACTTATGTCCTGATCTGAGCTCTAGGGTCTGGCTGCAGACACAAATACCGAAATCATTCCCTAGATACACAAGCAGAGAAAGCCTCTGTTGCTGGCAGGGCCAGGCAGAAGTTTCCTGCACCCTGGGGTGCCAGGGCGAATCCGGCAGCAGCATGAGGCGATTGGAGCTGGTGTCTCCAAGGCGTGTGATGCCTGTGCTGCCATCCTTCGTGCTTTGATCTCAGCCCCAGCGCGGAGCAGTCTGCCTGGAGACACACTCACATGCACAGGAATTAGGTCAGGCCTCGGTGGGGATTAGCAAGCAGTGGTGGGCTCCGGAGACTTCACAGGGGCTGCCAGGAGCTGCTGCTGGGCAGAAAGGGCTGGGCTGGACTGAAAAGCCATCTAGGAAACTGCTCCCCCCATCACAGCTGTGTGGATGCCCAGGGAGGGAGAGCAGCCTCATCCTCATCCCTGGGATGCCAGAGGAGGTTGGAGGCCTTCAAGGGCTCTGGTTTTCCCTGGCCAAGAAAGTAACCCCACCATGGCGACTTGACACTGGCGCCCTTCTGCCTGCCGTGCTGCTTTTTATTTATACCTGCAGTGGAAATAAACCCTGCGTTGGCAAGAGGCATGAGCTCATCTCTTATATTTGGTGGTGACAAAAGAAGAGTAAATAAATGACAGCAGCACAGACATCCCTGCCAGACCTGTCAGGGTGAATTGGGGGTGAGCTTCTGCCATCCCTTCCTGTAGCTGCTGGGGAAACTGAGGAAGTGTCCTCAGGAAGCCAAGGCAAGGGAAGATAGTTTCACCAGGCACCCTAGAAAGGGGGTTCCAGCACCTCTGTCGTGGCTAGGTGCAAGCCAGGGGTATGCCAAGGTGAAACCCAGCTGAAGGGGTCTTTGGGTCTGCCAGGAGCTCCCGTATGTGAGCAAGGGGTGTTCTGGCAGCTGCCAAATCCTCAGAGCAAGGTACCAGCAGGCTGGCTGAGAGATGCTACAATGATGCTGAATCAAAGCTGGGGAAATATTCCCTAATTTGGTGCACACTTCCCCAGTATAACCCCTCTATGGGATACCCAAGAGCCTCAAATGCCTGTTTGGGTCTAGGGGAGGTATAGGTCCTTGTTCAGGCAGCATCCATGCAGATGGGTAGGTATAGACCAGATGATGATTAAATCTAACAGGTCTGCAAGGGGTAGGGAAAGTCTCACGTCAGTATTTAAGTCAGCCCCAGGTATGGGTAGTTTGTGTGCTCCTCTGCCACAGGGACCATGCACCCAAGAGTGGCACACTGCAACAGCACTTGATGGCCAAGGTCCAGTTTAGCCTGTAGGTCCCTGCACCACTCTGCTGCCAGAGGGCTTTTGGGTGCTGGGCAGGGTCTGCACCCTGTCACCCACACTCTGTCTGGGGATTTGGGCGTAGCTGTTACCTGTGGCCACAAGCAGGGGACAGCCAGTTACCAGGACCCACTCAAGCCTCTCCTTTGAAATCACCAATCCTCCCCTCCTCCTCCACACCATCCCTTGGCGAAACATCCTCCACATTTACCGAAACTCCAGGCTTACTCATGCCTCCCCGGATGGCTGCAGCTGCCGGGAGAGGTCCTGGTGTTTCCTGCCCGGCCTGACTCAGCCCAAAGCCCCGGCACGGCACCCGTCTGCCTCTGCTATGACGTAGGAATCCAGTGGGAGGAGGCTGGGAGCACCCAACGCTTTTTCCTCTGGACCAGTGGTCATCCCATGCACCCTTTCTCAGCCCCGAATTTATTCCTGCTTTTCTTCCCATATGGGGGAGGAATTCCCTTTGCTGATCCCCAGGTTCACGCTTGCTCTGCCAGCAGGTCAGCAAGCAAGTTATGTGCTGGAAGGGGTTAGTATGGGTTGAGGTTGGGGTTCGGGGGTGTCTTCCTTCTGTTTGTGGCAGGTGCATGGAATTCCTCCATCATTACCTCTGGGGAGGGGTGAGAACATCTGGAGAGCAGCGGGAGAACATTGACTCATCCTGCAGCATCATTAACTTCTTATAGCTGGTTATCATCTCCCTCTGATAAGGAGAGAGCAGCATTCCTGGGGTCAGGCCAGCGGTAATTGCCTGGGAAGGCTCCAGGGTTAACCCTTCCCTAGCTGCTGGCTGAGCCTCCCCAAGCTGCTGGAGTACAGCCAGTGCCAGGGAGCAGAGCAGAGCATCCCTTGGCCATGTTCTCAGCTTAACCGGAAGTCCAGCTCCCCACAGCAGTTCCATCACACCTCTGTCTGAGTGTAAAGATGTTTCTGAGTCTGACTTTGAAACTGGCTGAGCCTTCCCTTTGAACAGTCCCAAGCCCATGCCTACCCATGCAAACCAGCTAATTAGGCCACAGTGGAGCCCAGGGCTAATTGCCTCAGGCCAGAGCCCAGGAGCAGTCCCTTCCCTGCACAGAAACAGCTTGTGGCTGCTCTCCCCAATCCATGCCAGCATCCTTAAGGAGAGTGACAGGTCCCTGCAGAAACCTCTGCTGGCAGGCAGGGGAAAGGAGCCAGGCTTGCCTAGGGTGAGAAGGGGTATGGGGTTTGCCTGGTGCATCTCTCTGCAATGCAGCTGCTTGCCCAAGCAGTAAGACTCTGACACTCCCCAGGAGTACCCCTGGGTTTTAGCCACGCATTCTGGGGTTTTAGCTCAAAATGAGGTTTGGAGCATCTTATGGGATCACTGGCCCCACTCTCCTCTTCCTCCCCAGCTGAAGCCAACTTGCCAGCTCACTTCTCCAGGGCAAGTGCTAGCATAAAGGGGGAATTGGTTGTCATCTGCCCATAAACCCTGATAGAAATAACCCTTTTGGCCAACTAAAAAGGTCCAGAAATGTCACTGGCAGATGAGAACATCAGCATGGACCAGAGTGGAGCTGAGGGGCAGCAGGCAAGAGCTGGTACAACCCTGTGCACCTCAAGGATGCAGAGGGCAGAATGGTCCATGGGGTGATGCTGTGACATCAGGGGGTGCCAGAAAGGCAGGACCCACCTTTGCCCTGGGTCGTGTTTGGCCACACTGGACAGCTGCCTGCCCTGGCATGGTGGCATCTCTCCCTGCTGTCCCCACACTGCCCTAAAGCACAGTTCCCGGACAGCTGGGTGCTTTCTCCTGGAAATGAGGTAGCGTCTCCCATGGCTGGGTTAAAGGCTTTGCTTAAGGCATTGGTCAATCTGTTGTCTCTCTGTTCTCTGAGCCAAATGGCATAAGGGACCTGCCATGGCTCTCCCCAAGTAGTCAGAAAAGGAGGAAAACAGGCTCCCGGGCTGCCTAGCCTGCAGCAGGGACACTGCAAGGAGATGAGATCAAGGTCAAGGTGCCCAAAACCAGTCTTTGCTGCTCCCCATCCCAGCCCCACCAGCTGGGCTCCTCCAAAGCCTTGACTTAGGAAGTTGTTTTTCTCTGCTCTTTTGGGTTTATCGTCCCAGCAGGGAGTGGAGCCATACATGGTCAGCTGAAATGGTTGGAGACTTGAAGCATTTTCTGCTGGAAGTGCTGGGCTAGGAGATGGCACATCTCCCCAGATGGCACCAGTTTCAGTAAAGCTGTACTTGGGGATAAAGACCCAGAGAGGGGAGCTCAGAGCATGGCAAGCTCGCCATCTTCTTCAGTCACAATACACCAGGCCATCTGGGGCTTGACATAGCATCTTTAAGAAAGTGCAAAATTGGTTTGTTTTGAGTTTTTATGTACTTGCTTAGAAGAAGCAAAAAATTCAGTTTGCACAAATGAACCATTCCAAATGATCNCTCCTATGAAGAGAATTTCAAAATATTGTGTTTGGCCTCAGTTCGTATCAAAGCTAGATTTTGAAAGCTCCAGATATTTCCAAAAGGGACCATCACCCTCCAGGCAGCCACCTCCCAGCCTGGCCAGCCTGAGAGACCTCCAAGAAAAATGCATGAGGCAATACTAAAGGATGCTGAAAGGAGTCTTACCCCTGGACCCTGGTGAAGTAATGTCCCCGTGCCAACCCAGCAAAGGTTCTCAGATGAACCACGGGACATTTCTGCTCAGAGTGCTACCTCCATCCTGAGCCCAGGCTGGGTGGGCTCAGGCTCCCCAGGGGGGATTTGCCACAGTCACTGAAGCATCCTTCACCACATGCTTCAGGGCAGCTGCCTTTCAGAGCTGGGAGAAGTGATGCCAGTTGGGGCATGTTCACAGCATTTCAGGCTCAGTGGGGGTGACATGGGCCTTTGGCAATGTGTATTGCCTTGGGACTATAACCCCATTCCATGGATGCATTTTTCCAAGCAGTTCCTCCAGGGCTGGGGATGGCAAACGGTGCCTGGCCCTGATGGCAGGAGGCACTGAGACACTGCCTCATGCTCTCCATGGGCACATGAAACTCAGGGTCAGTGAAAACTGGGACAGGAATATTTTGGGAGGAGGGTTGCACTGAAATCATGGGCTGCTACACCTGGGGGATGAGGGCATGGGTGAAGAAATTTGTGCCCATATCCAGAGGAAGGCTCACGGGGATTGAAGAGCTCCATGCCAGAGGGGCAGCGTCATGGGCTAAAGGTTCTTACTGTGTCTCTCCCTGTAGATGCCTCAGCTGTGGACATGGACCTGTATGATGCTCAGACGCTGGCAGAGGCCCTAAAGTGGTACCTTCAGGAGCTCCCATCACCTCTGGTCCCCCCAGCCCTCTACAGCGACTTGGTCCACATGGCTCAAGGTAAGCACAGCCAGGCTCCCACCACACCCAACACTTCCATGGGGCTGAAGGAGCTTTAAAAACTCCTAGAAAGACTATCCAGCATCTCCAGGGTGGCTTCTGACCCCATCCCCTTCCTGATGCTGTGCTGAGGGCAGATTCTGAGAAGGACTGCCAGGAGCATCCCCCTGCATTGGAGCAGCATGGCAGCTGTTGGAAGATGCTTTGGGAAAGCAGCAGTTTTGCCCTGGCTGCAGCATGGCCCTCTCCCTCTGCAGTGCCCAGAGGAGGAGGTGCTGCCGCCTGGGACAAGCAGCTGCCAAGGCTGGGTGATGCTGGCCCCAGAAGAAAGCATTATTATAATATTTTGGCTCTGCTGCCTGGGAATCTTTTACTGTAATCTCGTTAACTCTTGGCTTTATATGGGCATAGAAAATTCTCCACTTTTTCAGCTTAGTGCTGTTAGGAAGTGCCTTTAGGTCCCTGCAAGTTTCCAGCCTCTGTGCAACTGTACTAGACTGTCAAGGTTTTGAGTTTGATTTTTTTTTAAATAAATAGGGCAGGCCTCATACTCAGGTCAGTAGAGTCTGTGGTTCATCCCAAGGTGCAGCCTAGACCAAAACTCATTTCAAATGAGTCCTCATAGAGCTGCTTAGCTCCTCCTAACCTGAGGCTCCACAGGCATTGCCAGGCACATGCCAAGCCCCCACTCACTGTCTTAGATAGCACCTGAACTCCTCACCAGCTTTGAAGCCAGGATTTCCCCCTTCATGGCAGCTCTCATCTTGCTGCTGGTGGCTGCAGTATCCTGCACCCTCATGCATCAGCTCCCTGTCCTAAGCCAGATTAACACCTGGACAGATCATGCTCCTGGCTGCCTTAAGGGGCACCAAAAGATCATTCATGGCCAAACCAGCATGGCTTTTTTCTACTACATCCTGGTGTCAAAAGGCCACAGGCTCCTTGTGGCCTCTGGCAAAGCAGGAAGGACACATGGAGAAGATGAGAGACCGCCCACATGCTGTCCTCCTTGCCCCTGCCCTGCCCAGAGATAGGGAGCTAGGAGAAATACCCCTGGGGCCAGTGGCACCGAGATGCTGTCTTCCTTTCACCCTTATGAGAGAGGAGAAATCAAAGGCTGTCTCCCTTCCAAGGATAAAAATGCAATTAGGAAGCAATTAGCTGGGTTGCCTCGTTAAGCAACTTCAAAGGGAAGTGCCTTTGCGGGCTCTGCTCCTGGCACAACGGGTGCAGGAGAAGGAGGAGGAGGAGGAGGAGGGGCAGGGGCAGGAACGGAGGTGAAACTGCTGGGGATTTTTCTGGGGCTTTAAAAAAAAAAACCAACAAGTCTTTCAGGAGACAGTGCTGGGTTTTGGCAGTCTGCCCTGCAAACAGGCTCCTTCTGCCCTGTTTGCTGACCACCTGCAAAAGGAGATGGAAACAGCCTCAAATTCCCCCTTTGGCTGTAGACCTTCCCCCTACAGCCTCCCCTGGGAGCAAAAAGGTGCTAAAAGGAGCCAGTTGGGGTAGGGGAAGTCTGGAGCAAAACTGAACATCCCACTGGAGCAGCTTATTGGATATAGGGGCACACAAATACCCTATTGCCATCCTAGCTGGGTTGCAGACCTGCTCAGGAGGGGATCCTGGACCCACCACCCCTCCAGCTCTAGTGCACCCCAGTCCCAGGATGGATGCCAGGAGCTGGTTGAGCATCAGCCAAGCCCCAGACATGGTGCAAACTGCAGAAGGGAGCTGAGTCAGCCCTCAGCTGAGCCAGCCTTTGTAGCTAGCTGAGAGCAACACAGCCCTGGGGACATTTGTGTCCCCTGCAGATGAAAGAGCCTGGCCAAAGCAAGAATGGAGGATGGCTGAAGAGAGGCTGTTTCTCATTCCTGGGGCAGCACCGCAGTCCCAGGCCACTGAGCTCACACGGCTGGGGAGCTCCAGCCAACGCTGCCAGAGGGCACTGGGGATACTGGTGGGAACACTGCGAGGCTGTGGAGCTGCTTGGAGGGCCCACAACATGGCTCCCAGCAACACCTCCATGATGTGCAACACCATTAAGTGTCTGCTTTTATTCGCATGGGCAATTTGAGCATCACTGGAAGTAGTGGCCTTAATCAGCCCTCCCTGCTGCTGCATTTCAGGGAGCAAGAGAGGCCACACTAGGAGGGCTGCAGAGCTCTTGATGAGCCATACCTGCATCTCCTCATCCAGGTGTAGCTTTTTTTCTCCTAAAAATCTTTTTTCCTCCCATCTTACTTTTTCTGTAGGAGAGGGTTGAGTCTTTAAATCTAACAGATCTTCCAGCTGCTGCCTGTTTCTGTGCTCTGCTCTGACTGTTTCAAGGCTTTGCAGAGCAGGACAGGCGGGGTTTTTGTTGTTCTCTTCCACTGGAGCAGCAGCAAGGGTTATTTAGATACTGCCAGGTGAGCAGCATCCAGTGAGAGATGGCTGAGACACCCTGTGCCCCGGGGTATCAGCTCTGTATGTCCTGTGCTTCTTGGGGTATCCACATATTCCATAGCCTGTCTATGGGAAGACGTGGGCTGCAAAGAAACAATCATGTGTTTTGGGGGGAGTAGAGACCAACACAGCTTACATCATAGTTGCTGGCAGGTGCCAGACTCCCATGAAAGGCAAGAGGATGCCTCAGCCTCCCAAACTGACCTTTCTTCTCCTGTTTCCCTTCTGCTGCAGAGACCCCAGGCCTGGAGGAATGTGGCCAGAGAGCCAGAGCCCTTCTGGCCCCTCCAGCCCTGCCACAGCCCCAGGCACTGCTCTTGTACCAGCTCACCCACCACTTCTGCCGTCTCTGCCAGGGCACCCGCAGGAGTCGCCTTTCACCTCGGCTCCTCGGGGAGCTCTTCGGGGAGCTGCTTCTCCGGCCCACAGCAGCAAGGTGAGGTGCCCTTGCCATGCATGGGATGGGGTGGGCAAGAGAAGGGTGCATGTATCCAGGCATGGGCACCCAGGCCCTCAACCAAACTGGTTTTACTGGATGACAGCCCACCAGCAGCTCAGGCCAACAGTTTCCTGGAGCTGGGAGGCAAGAGTTGGGAAGTCCCATCTCAACTCTGATGCTCTGCCATCACACCTGTTCCCATGGTGACCAGGCCAGGTGACAAGCATCACTGCAGTCTCACAGGAGATCCATGGGGGTCACTGGCTCCTGTCCCAGGAGCATGGAGGTCTCTGGGTGGCTGATGTGCTTGGACCCTCACAACCACCCCCACCTTCTACCTGCAGCACTGAGGTGAGCCCTGAGATCTGCGCAAGGATCCTCGAGTCCCTCATCGTGGCCAGCGAGGCGACAGAGGTGCCAGCAGCCCCTGGTAAGAGATGCCTGGCTGGCAGCAGAGAGGGGGCAGCAGGAGTGAAATTTGGGGTGGCAATAGCAGCGGGTCATGGGTTGGTTTCAGTGGCCAGTGTGGTGATTGGAAGGTGTCCATGTGTCTGTGGCAGTGCCAAGGCAACGCTGGCTCCCTGGCCAGGAACACTGTTTCAAGTTCCCTCTTTCTCCTTGGAGAGGCTGGTTCTGGGGAATTTCGTTGTGGTTACTCAAAAGGTTTGCAGCTGGTTACTTGCTTAGTGTCAATGTTGCTGCTCTTTGGTGCCAGTGTGGTGCAAACGGGTCCCACTCCCCCATTTCAGGGGGCTCTGTGCATGCAGTGTTCTTGGATGGGGGCTGCTGTACAGCTTGTTTTGGTGAGCAGGAATCTGGCTGCAGTCTGGAAGGAAAAAGTACCAACACAAGCATAAAATGATGTTTGCTACAGGATCAAATCAAAGTTAATGATTTTTTACTTGTGTTTAGTTTTCATCTGTGCAGAATTGCACAGCATCCATCAACGCACTGGTTCTTCCCCTGTTGGGCATCCCAGGATGAGGATGGGCTTTTGCCCCCCACCTCTCCATATATAGGAAAGGAGCCAGGAGCATGTGTTTCTCTGCAGATGTTAATTACCCCTCCCAGCCTTCACACTCAGGACGGCAGTTCTGTCCATTTTATTACCAATGCCAGAATTTGCCTCCAGCACCTCATTTCTCTTCTGCTCTGGTGGCTGAAGTCCCAGCCCTCTGCTGGCCATTTTCTCTTGCTGTGTCCCTCTTGCTTGGTGGCATCTCATGTCCTATCAGTGCCCAAAAGTGTATGTCCCTTGTGCCCTCTGCAGCACTTCAAGGATGGGAGGCAAGACAGACAGGGATGTATGTGGGAGGGAGGCTGCTCAGCGGAGCGCAAACCACAGACCTTGAGTGGTCCATCCCTGTAGGATCCCATCTCCAGGCAGCTAATGAGATCTGGCTATTTCCCTGCACCAAGTTACCCAGAACCCCAGGAGGCACAACTCCAGGCCCTCTTGCTTGGGGATATATCAGCATTGACCCAGTGAATCTTGTCTCCTCCTGATCTATCTGGATCCTTGTCATTCCTCTGCCTCCCTGAGGGGTTGCCAGGCCAGGCAGGATTATGACTTTTAATATTTCTCATAAATCAGCCCCTTCAGACCTGTCATCTTATTTATTGCTCTCCCCTGAGCTCTTGCCCATGAGTTTGTTGAGATCTGTGTGTCTCTTCCACTTGCTGATCCAGATGTTGAGCAGCTGCAGCCTGGCAGTCCTCAGGGCCCCTGCTGCTGTCCCCAGCCCATGTGCTGTCACAAGTTGCCCCCACTCCAAAGTGTGCAGAGGAGTTGGGCAGGATCCTGGGGTTCTCATCCCTTTTCTGGGTCAGTCTCCTCTATAGGCACATCCTGACATGGGCACCCCATGGGTATGGGGCAGGTCATGGGGCACCTGAGCTCACTGCCCCACATGTTGCCTCACTGCAGGACTTGGGCCAAGTCCTGCCACCTCCCCTCTCTTTGTACCTAAAAGCAAGGATATTATTACTTGGCTGTCATCACATTAGGATGTTGGGAAGCTTAATTAAATGCCTGCAAAGCGTTTTTGAGAGCTGTGGATGAAAGGGGCTCTATATAAAGTGCAAAGAATTATTATTAGTGGCAGGGTCCGTGCCATGGCCCCACTCCCATCCCCCTGGCCCCTCTCCCCTGTGTCCCGGTACTGTGATTATTTTTGTGCATGTGTGGAGTTGTGGGTTTATAATTATACATGTAAAATAGCTATAAATACCCTGCAATAACACAGCGGGTGTGTGCGCATAGCACAGGAATAGGAGCTTGTAGCTGACACGGAGGAAACCGTGGTGTGACCTCATTCTGACTCAGGAGTAAATATACCTTGGGTGAATGGGTGGCTGGGGCTTTGGGGGCAGCTGGGGGATTTTGGGGGCCACTCGGGGGCTGCAGGGACAACGGCTGCCTTAGCAGTGAGAGTTATGTTTTGAGTGAGGTCCAAAGCTAGCTGCTAACCCTTGGGAGGCTCCTTTGGAGTTGAGGTTCCTCCTCTCCTGCGTGTCCTGGGGCTGATGGTGGAGACTTGGATGTGAAAATCATCAAGAACAAAAGTGTAAATTATGAAATCTGGTTCCTGGAGGGGTTTCCTTGGGCAGATTTGCTGTTGTTGAGCCTGCAGCATCCCTTTCCATAGCCATTGCTCCTGGGGGGGGTCTCTGCAGCCACCTGCAGATGGGCTGCAGAGGGGAATGGCATGGGATGGGTCCATGATGGCTCTGGAAAGCTCTTCCTAGCAACTATGGGATGCAGCATTGGGGTCCTGCTGGAGGCACTAGTTTGCATGGGGCAATGCCGTAGATCTGTGGCAAAGCTGGGACGGAGCCTGGGACCCTGCAGCCACATCCATGCCACTTCACAATGCTCTCCAGTCTGTGCTGTGGCAGCCACCCCAGCCCAGGGGCATGGGGACATTCCCAAGCCCCATGGGGACCAGGGAGGGGCACACAAAGCCCACAGCAGGACCCTATAGCTTGGGATTGGGGGTTTCCCAAGCTCTGGTGAGGGGGCAAGGAAAGGCAAAGGGAAGAAGTGATGCAAATACCAGCTCAGCTGAAGGAAGATGACTTCATCTCCTTTTCCTCTCCTGGTGCTATTTATAGCCACTTTAATTTACTCCTCTTTGCTTTATTATCTCTCCAGCAAGCCGTTAGCCCTCAGACAGCAGGATGCCTTTACCCACCATGCAGCACAGACTGAAAGAAAAAAAAAAACACAAACCAACCCAAACTGCCACAAAAAATCCTCTGAAAGTGAGGGCAGGAGGCAGGGAAAGGCAGCAAGCAGAGCATTGAGGGCAGGAGTATCACTGTCCTGTGGCATATGTTTCTGGAGAAAATGAGAATTTGGGCTCCTTTTGGGGAAACGATTTGGGCAAGGGAGATGTCCCCTTCTTCAGAGCAGTGGCTAGAGGAGATGGGACCAGGGGTGTCAGGGTTTTTCTAGACCCTGCTGAGACAGTCACCACTTGCTCCCCCAGGACCCTCAGCCCTGCCCTGCTTTGTGAAACAGAGGGAAAGTGCCAGCGGATGGGGATTGGGTTCCAGCACCCAGCCCAATCACCTTGAAAGCCCTGTGCTATGGGAAACTGAGGCATGACCTCCCTATGGAGTCATTCTTCCAGCAGCTCCAGAACGTGGTTTTGGGATGGATCAGTCCCCAGACACCCAACACTGTGGCACCCCATACCCCAGTGCTCAGCAGGGATGAAAGTCACAGGTCTGTGGCGGTGCTGTTTGTGGTGGCATCCCATGATATCTCATGACATGCTGGGTACTTCCCAGCCCAAGCCCCACAGAGGTACCTCTGTGACAGCATGGCTGTTGAGCAGGACTCCTGCTTTAAACCAAATTAGCAGTACCTGGCTTTGAAGTTTTTAATTAACTTTTTTTTCCTGCTTGCTTTTCTTCTGAATCCAAGGGAAAAGCCCATCCTCTCGCTCTCCCTGGGTCACTTGTCACTGTGTCACCCTGCAGGCTGTAGATTCTGATGTGTGGGGGTCAGGGGGCAGCAACGAGCTTGCCAGAAGGGGCCTTGCCTGCCTGGGATGCTGGGGGCCATGTCTGGGTGCTGGCACATCAGCCACGGGGTGCCTCCATTTTGTGTTACACCTTGGTGTTTTATGCCCTTGGGGCTGCTGATGGGGGTTAAAAATAGCCAGGAAAAAAATCCAACCAAAACCACCTGGGTAGATGGCAGCATGGGTGTGCTGCGGCTAAATGGTCCTTTGTGCCAAGACACCTAATTCTGCCTCTCCTAATCTGCAAAAAATACAGATAAAATTAAGACTAGGAAGGGGACAGAGAGGAAGAAAAGAGAGCCAAAGCCTAGCTAGCAATGCAAGATATGGAGACCAGCTAAAAATAACAGATCCCTGAAGGCACAGCAAGGAACATGACGGAGATCCACACTCCTGCTGTCCCAGAAGGCAACCTTGTGCCTTCCCAGCTGCTCTGGCCATGATGCAGCTCAGCCTGGTGAATCCAGAGAAGGAAAATCCTCTGAGACGAGCAGCAGCAGGGAAAAGAGAGGTGCAGAGCTGTACCACAGAGCAGGGAGTGATGCTCCCACTGGCAGCAGAGGCTGGGGGTTCCCCAAAGCACCCAGGGTGCCCAGCTGGGAGGCAGCCTCTGCCTGACCCACTTGCAGGCAGCTGGCGGGTGGTGGGATGTTGCTGGGAGACCCCAGGGGTGCTGCGTCCAAAGCTAATTTTAGCCTGTGTTCAATTAATCATGGAGTGGGAGGGGATGGCATCATCCCGGCAAGCCCAGCCTTTGCTGGTGCCTTTGCCAGTTCCCCTGCCTGCCCTGTGCTCACTCCTAGGGGGGCTTAGACATACCCTTACCCCATGATTTTTGGGCAGAGGAACTTGGAGTGACCCTGTGCTGCAGTTCCCTTCCTCCAGCAGGCTTTAAGTGGCTGGGTCAGCCCAATAATGGATGTTCTGCAGCAGCCTAGGGATAAGGGGTGGGAGGCCTCCCTTGGCATTGCCTTGTACCTCAGTTTCCCCTCCTGGCTGGCACAGGTGGTCTTTGACAGTGAGGTTTTTTAGGTTGCTTGTACTGCTATGGTCAGGAATTTTCCTGGCACACCAGGGCTCCAGGATGCTTCACTTTGGCAGGGAGCAGTGACACCTGGCAAAGGATGTTTCGATTAGCCCAGACCTCTGTCACACACCCCAGTGGTTACCCCTTTCCTGAGGGCCACCAGCTCTGCCCTCTTCCCATCCCCAAGCTCTATAGGTGGCCATGCCAGGCTATGGCAAAGCTGGGGCTGGAGCAACTGCATTGCTCAGACCAGCAGCTTCCCTGGCATAAGGAGGGACCCTGACAATGTCATGGAGATACAGGGTGACAGCCTTGTGATCCCTCTCTCCCCATGGCAGCCACAATCCTGCTCCACTACTCTCAGTGTCAAAAGTATGGCCTGGTCTAGCCCTACCCTGTGATGGGGGAAACAATTCCTGACGGAAACACAGTTCGGCTGGGATTGAAACCCTTTTCCTCCCTGCACCATGTGGCCAGAGCTGATAACAGGCTGGATAACCCCAAGCATTGTGTGTGCTGCCGGCCCATGACCGGCCAGGATTCACTGCTGAAGAGGAAATGATGCTGCTTGGCCAGCCAGGATTCAGAGGGAGCTTTGGTACATGCCAGCAGTAGGGCTCTAGGGCTGTCCTGCTGTCTGGACAGTCTTCCTTTCTTTTTGCTGGCATATGAAGTTTTGGGATGGCTCCATCAGATCCTCACTAGTGCAAGCCCAGGCCGCTGTGTGCAGACCAGCTCTTGCCTGTATGACTGTGAAAGCTACGAGTCCGGAAAATCCAGGGGTTCAGGGAGGTTGACTGGCATGGCCAGGGTTTGGTCCTCGGGGTTTGCAGGGCTCTCTGGACAGGGCTTTGCACATGGGATACACCAGCCTGCTCTGCAGGGCAGCTCCTGGAGGCTGGGCTGGCTGGTCAAACCCTCCCAATTCCGGATGGAGCCACCAGTTTGGCTGTCACAGTGTGGCCAAAGCTGGCTCTCTCCACCTGCTTGCTGAGCCAAACTGCAGGAGCGTGCATGCCAGCGCACATGTCCTCCCGGCTCCTGCCCTCAGACACTGTCTGGGCTGGAGTCATTCTTTCTGCTGCACTGACTCCAGCTAAACACCACCAGCAGTTTCACAAAAGAAGATGGGGAGGGTGACAAAGCACCAGTCACACTGACAGCCACAGCCAGTTTTCCAGCTTGGCACTGAAGCCAGGAGCATCCTTTCTTGCACAGTGGCATTTGTGTCCCCCGCAGCCTGCCTGGCAGTGGATGAGCAGCACCACATTGCCTTGCTGCCCTTTTGGTCAGATGTCAGAAAAGGGCACTGCTGCCCATGGGGGATTTCATGCTGGAGCAGAAGGGCTGAAGGGTGGCTGATGCCTCTGTGATCCAACCAGCAACTGTCCAGGTTCTTGCATCCCAGCTCTGTTCTGAAGGGGTGGGAAGAGGCAGGCTGCCTGGTACACATACATGAGTGGCTCTGCGGAAAGGCAGGATTTGTGCTTCCAGGAGGGAAAATGAGTCACAGGGGGATGGCAGGGCTGTGCCAGCAGCTGAGCTTGGGACCGGGGTAAGTGGTGACTGTCGGCTGCTATCCGGGAGGTCAGGCGGAAATGCTCTCGCAGGCCTTGCCTGGCTTTGTAATCTATTAACGTCATTTTGCCGTTCGAGCCGAGAGCTGCACAGGCAGCAGAAACATTCAGGCACGGCTCAGATCAGAGCAGGATTTCAATTACAGTAATCAAAGGTGACACAGATAAGAAACCTCTGGTCTACAGAACCGCGACAGCTGTCCTCTGGCTCAAACCGGCACCCATCCAGAGCGGCTCCATCAAAACCACTGAAGTGGTACTAGGGTAAAATTGGATTGCGAATCCATTTTCATCTGCCGTGGTGGAAAGTGCTTTCCCTGCACTCCTTAGGGAAGAAAGCCACCTTGTCAGGGGAGTAGCAAGGGAGGAAAATGCTAAGTATGCAAGAGGGGACATTGTCCTCAGTGAAGGCAGTGATGGCTGCTTGTGCATGATGGAGGCAGCAGGAGGAACAGCTTGGATGCTAAGGCATTGTGGGTCTGCCTCCTGATTTACCCTCTCCCCTTCAGCCTGGCCCTATGGGGATGCTCATGGCTGAGCTGTTGCCAAGCTCCTCAGAGGAACGGGCAGCTCTCTGAGCCCTGCCACAGCCAGAGCACCCCTGGCTGTGCCACAGGACAGGCATCCTTGGCAGTGCTGAGGAGAGGGTCCGGAGTTTGGAGGGGAGAGGAGCCCGGAGGAGCAGGAGCTGGCACTGGCACTGTCCTCTCTCATCCTTGCAAGAGTATGGCTTAGTCCTGTTGAGAAGTGCCACAGGCATGATTCCAGTGGGTCACCCTCCGTCTGAGTTGGTGAGAGTCACGTGGGAGCATGGGGTGATATTTCATGGAGTGTGCCCAACCTTTCCTACCAGCCAGGTATCATGCTTACAGAGTGACAGCCAGGGAAAGCTGCTTTTTGCCTCTGTCACTGCTTGAATGTGTTCCTAGTCAAACTCCTTCACTGCTTTTGTCACCCATAGTCTGGGGTTGCAAATCTTTTGGATGGCAGCAGGGCAGCAGTATGCCAATGGATTAGCTGAACTCCCTGCCTGCTGCTTCCAACCCCTCATCCTTTCAGGCTCCTGCCCCTGTCTCCTCACCACCACCCCACAGACCCACCAGTGGCCCTTGTGGGACCTGCAATATGGCTGAACCATGGGGACACCCTCTGGTTCTCCCCCTGGGTTCCACACATACAAGGGGCCCTTTCTGCCCCCACCCCAGCATGGCAGGAGCCAGCCAAAACACAGTGGCTCCTTCTGTGCCCACTGGCCCCACTCCAACCTGGCAGGGTGTCAACTGCCTGGCTGTGGCATGTCCCCTACCGGTGCCCCCTGGGGAGTTCAAGCCCTCTCCTGAACACTGGGGGTTTGTGTGGGTCAGCAGGGCTGAATGGCAGGCCTGTGTGGCCAGGGCTGCTGGGCAGGGAGGGAAGGCAAGCCACTTGCCTCATCTGTTTACCTGGAAGTGGAGATGGTGGCCAGGCCCTGCTGCTGCAGCGGCACACACTTTCAAGCCAGAGCTAACGGGATGGGGAGTGCCGTGTTGTACTTGTCGTGGAGCAGCCCACAGCATGCCAGGAATGGGGATGTGGGCAGGGACTTGGTGTTGCTTCTGTCCCTTGATGTGCCCACACCATGCGAGACCCTCCTGCCCACTGCATCAGGAGAGCTAGAGCCTAGGGAGACATATGGGGATGAGGCCCAGACCATCAGAAGGGATGGGTGATACTGCTGGTCATCCACTGCCCTGCAGCATCACTGTGCCTCAGGGCTCTACACAGTCCCCCAACATGTGTCCCCAAGCCAGCTGGGTCCTCGTCCTGGCTGCATGTCCCCACACTGTTCGTGGGTGTCCACCCCTTGTGTTGTGCCCCTGAACGGCAGGGTTCACGACCTGACTGGGTGTCCCTCTACCACCTGGGTGCCCACCCTGGCCTCCTGTCCCTGTACTGTCAGCTATCTCCATCCTGGCTGCATGTCCCTGCATCATCCTTAACTCTCTGTGCTAGCTGTGGGGCCTCACATTGGCTGTGGATTCCTTTACCAGCTCTGTCCTCACACAGGTTGTGTGTCCCTGCACCAGCTGGGTTCCTATACCAGCAGTGTCTCCAAAGGGACATAGGAGACACCCATGCAAGTAAGAGGTTTTGTTCTTGTGTGTTGCTGGGCTAGCAGCCACACGCAAGCTGCCAGGAAGGGAAATGGGATGATAGTGTCTTCATCAGTGCCTGGATGAACAGGGATTAATGAAGCTGGCTCACTGTACCCAGGGTTTAGGTTGCCTTATCTGTGTGTATCTGTTCCTACCCAGCCACTGTTAGAGCTGCTCCCAATGCTGTACAGCTAATCCCAGAGGCTGCCAGATAGGGAAGGGACAAGTAGCTGTGCCATCACCTGCTCCTGCCCTAAGGCTGGTTGATGCTGAAGATAACTAGAGGCAGAGGTGTAACAAGTTTGGCGTTCTCAGTCTCTGGCAGTAGTATGTGCAGGATTGGGAAGCAGATGCTGGCATTGCTTCTCATTCTGACCTCAACACTTGGTGACCTTCCAGTTCTCCCAGCAAAGCTGTGTCTGCTGAGTTAATCTCCATTCATCTTTTCCTTTAGCTGAAAGAGTTACTACCCCATGGCCAGGGTTTAAGGACTACACTCAAGTCTCTGGAAGCTCGTGGCTGTGCTTTGGGGTCACCAAGCAGAGTTCTCCATCTTTCGATTACTTCTAGCACTTGGGGAGGGGTACAGGTGGTGAAGGAGCTGGGGTACCCAGAGAGACAGGCATCTCACCTAGCAGCCCAGCACTGCATCGTTCCCAGGAGACAGAGGGCTGTGGTTAGACTGTCCCACCTCACACCTCACTGGCACGGCTGCAGCATCCTTGCTGAGCACCCTCTGCTCTTCCCAAGTATCTGGAGGACCCAAGAGTCCTGGCTGCCCGTCCCCCATACTGTTGGCAGAGCACCCTCTTGCTGGCCTCTGGCATCCCTAATTTCTCCATCCTGCATTGGCCCTTTATGCTTTGGGGTGGGAGGAGCATCCGGGGCTGTGCTTCGGCACCATCCCAAATTTCCGACCTGGTGTGCACAGCGCCATGGCAGTGCCTTTATTTTTTCAGCTGCTTCCCTGTTTTCTTTGCAATCGGGCTCTTTCACTGGGTGATGGTGATCACAGGAGTTATTTGGGGAGTGCTCAATGTGCCACTGAACAAGAAGGTTGCAGTGTGGTGTATGGACCCGTGATGGCCTGCCCTGTCTCTCCACATCTCAGATGGCTCTGACCCTCCCTAAACATGGCACAGGGAGAAAAACATCCCATGGGCTTGGGATTTAAAGCTAGGGGGAAGGCGACCAGGAGAAGGGTTTACCAAGTGCCCTTGGAGAATAACAGCAAAGAAAGCCCCCCCAGGGGAAAGAGTGGGGTCAGAAGAGCACAAGCCCCCAGGACCACTGTGTGAATGGGTTTTGGAGGACTGAAACTCCCAGTAATAGGATTTTGGTAACGCAGAAAGCACCAGCCCAAGCTGGCCCTACCCGAGCAGCCTCACTGAGCCATTTTGGGAGCAGTGATAACCATCAAGAGGCTGCACATTTCTAAGGGGAGCTCTGCTCCACAGCCTCCAACAGCTGTTTCTGCAAGAGCCTTAAACTGAAACATCTGGAGTGCTTCAGAAAGAGAAACCTGAGCATTTTGGGGTCCAGAGCAATTCAAAAGGTCCAAGATAAATTCATGAGCTATCAGGCTTGACCTGAATCTGGTCTTTTCAGTGAGGAAGCCAAAAGCTCTCGTGCAAGTTGTTTCCTCCCAGCTTTTAGTGGAATTAGAACCTGTGCTGGCAGGCATCCCACATGCCAAGCAGATCCATCCCCTGAAATCCCTTTGTGCTGGCCCCAGACTTCATCTCGGCATCCCAACGCTTGCTGCTGCCATCACTTCCAATTTAGACCTTCTCATGGTAGTGACCAATATAGAAGCTCTTTGCAGGATGGCACTTCCCCTCCCTGGGGAGCTGGTACCAGCGCTTTGCTCTTCCCGCTCACCAGCTCCGAGGAAGATCGAGGAGCTTGAATTACTTTTTTCCAAGAAGGGTGGATTTGGTTTTCAGAAAGATAAGGGCTGGAGAGCAGTTGTTCCGCTCTGCTGAGCTTTTTGCCATCTGGAACATCTTTTGGTTTCCTTCTGGATGCCTCTTCCACAACATGTATTGGCAGGGCTGGGAGAGGGGTGAGGGCATCACTCAGACCCCTGAGGAGGGGAAGGGTGAGGAGATGGAGCCAGAGGACAGATGGGTCTGTCCCTGCCTACCCTCTCTGCAGGTATATGGGCAAGTGGAGAGCTGATTTAGGGAAAGGCTTGGAACAAACCCTGGGGTGCCAGTCCCCCAGTCAGCCCTCCTATGGGGCATGCTCACTGTGCCTGAGCTGCTCCTTGCCTGTCCGCTTGCCAGGGGGGTGGCTATGGGCTTCTACAGCCACTGCTTCTTATGCCATGTCCTCCAGCCCGGGATTGGGTAAAGTTTCATCTTCTCCATCTTCCATTTTTGCCTCCTGGGGAGAAACGTAAAAGAAAAGAAGCCCATGCCAGGGCCTAATGCAGAGAGAGCTCTCCTCAAAGTCCACAGGAGCTGTGGGAGAACTGGGTGTCTTGGTCACAGTTGTCCTCCCAGCTGGAAAACAACCCACAGAACTGTGCCCAGGGGTGGATGTCAGCTCCCATGGAGCCTGTGCCCCATGTTGGGGTCCTCTAGTCCTCACTGTCTGCTCAGTGCTTCTGTGCCAAACAGTTTCTATATGGCTTTGATTTGGTATCCCCAAGGCTCACACCCAGCTCAGGACCATGCTGCCACTGCCTAGACAGCCTGTACCATCCTCAGCATCCAGTGTTTGAAACCACAACCTCTCAGCAAGCATCCTCCCCGGAGAGGCTGCTCTCTGCAATTAATCCAGGCATGGTTTATGCTAACGACTCTCCCCACTTTAAATTATAAATGGCCCTTGGCATGTGTGCACACAAACACACGTGCACGCGCAGAGATCCTTTAAGGCCATCATTAGCTGTAATTAGCGGGATCTGTCACTCATCTTTGGCAGTTAACGACGAGCCCTGAGTCAGAGGAATCCAGCGGCAGATAAAATAAACACGATTTCAAACAGTTTGGAAATAACAAGCCCTCGTTAATCAGACAAGGCCCAAAGGGAAGCACTTGGAAAAGCAGCAGCTTCTTTGCTGTTGCTGAGAGCAGGGCTGGGTGGGCTCCATGCAGACCCCCGCCATCCCCAAACCCCATCTCCAGCGGGAGTGGTAGGCAGGATGCTTTCTTGCTTCTTCATGGAAGGGCTAAGGTGACAGAGCCTGTCAACTTGAGGAAAAGGCCTGAAAACTGGTAAAACCCACTCAAAAGTGCTCCTGCATGGCCCCTCTCTGGGTAAAAGTGTCCAAGGCAGGATCTGGCCCCGAGGTGCAGGTGGAGGTAATGCTGATGCAGGGGCTCAGCATTGGGTGCAGATGAAGCAGCTCTGGGACAACACATTCCACAGCCACCACTCACTCCAAGACATGAAAGGCTGCATGCTAAGGGTGCATGGAAGGCAGCACGAGCATCCCCAGGATCCAGCTGCACAGGGCAGAGCAGGATTTGGGGAAGGGACTGGTACAAGAGCCATTTCCTAGGGAGAAGAGGGAGCTGGGGAGGTTTATAGCTGTCACAGCTGCAGCTAAATCACAGCAAATAGGAGGGGAATGGGACACATGAGGCTGGATTATATTACAAAGGAGCAGTCCATCATGGGGTATTTAAAATAATCCGCTTAGATGCACAGTAGCAGATTTGGAGTGCTAAGGGAATTGAAGGCGCTGTGGCTTTGCAAGGCTGGATCAGATCTAGTTAAGATGCCACTTAGGACAGTACATCCCATCCTGCCTCGCTGTCCCAGGGGACAGGCACATGGCACCCGCAGCCTATGCAAGGCCCACTAGGGAGACACTCAAGGTGACACTGGTCGCATTGAGATGGTGACAATGTCCTGTGGTATCTCCCTGGGACAAGTGAGAGATTTGGGTGTTGCTAGGGCCCCAGACCATGGAGCCACAGCCTGAATTATGTGTGAGGCAGGGGATACCCACTAGAGGCCAAGCCTGTAGAGGGGTGAAGGAGGTGTAACCGGTGCTCAGAGTCTGGGGGACACTAGTGTAACTCAGTGGCACCTTTGTGCTGAAGCCAGCTGCCTGGCAAAAACAGCGTAGACCAGGAAATGCCCAGGAGAGAGCTGCACCCACACTGCCAAGGGATGGGAACCTCCTCTCTGAGGGCATTTGCAGCTCAGCCAGGGTTGGAGACCCAGTATGGGGTCCCCAGAAGGCTGGGAAAGGGTGCCACAGGGCATTGCATGGGGCTCTTGGTACTTGCTTTGTACCAAAGGAGCTAGAGCTGGGTCTGCTCTGAGGATGGATGACCCCATCATCAGGGATGCCAATTGGGCTGCCCTGTGCCTGTGGGGGCTTGCAAGCCCCACAGCATGGACAAGTGGCTGCAGAAGGATGTGGCTGCTAATGTCATAGGCTAGGGGATCCTCTGCTGGGGCCTGGGGTCAGCCTGGGGCCTGTGTGTGTAGGAACATGGGCTCTCTGAACATCCCTGAGAATCCTCACGCTGTTCCTCTGAGCCAGGCTGAAAGTCCAGCCCCAGGGAAGCCCTCTCATCCCGAGGGGTTCAGCCTGCAGTGGCCCTGCAGAACCAGACCCAGCAACAGCCTCTTGGAGCAAGGCATCACGGCTGGATGTGACCCCATCATTGGACTGGCCATCACACTGCCTATCCCTTAGCTCCCAGGGAGGGCAGGGCCCAGGAACATGCCCACAAAACCTAAATCTGTATGTCAGATTAGGCCATGGGACTGCCTGCCCCTCTCCTTGCTCTTAACCAGTACCCTCTGTTTCCCCCTGACCCCACTGCAGTGTCACGCTTAACACAAGGGCTCACTCCTGCAGGTTTAACCACTGTCCCCAGCTCCCCTGAGCATTAATCCAAGGGAGGATTAAGGTTAACAACCTCCTGGAGCTACCCAGCCCTCATGCCTCCCAGGATGGACCACTCTGTCCTCAGAGAGGGCACAGTGCCCTGCTGTCCCCCAGGGACTTGCTTCTGTCCTCTCCTAAGCCCTCCAAACTCTTCTGTATGTGCATGCATCTCACCAGGGTTTCATGGCACATGTTTGTTCCTCCTCCAGTTGGGGTCTATGGGCTATGTCTGGGGTTTGAGGAGGTTCCAGGCCTCTTTGTACATTTTCCCCTGCTCCCTGAAAGCCCTGGGATGGGGACTTGGGTATTATCTTCTCCCCCTCCATTACCCTCTCTCCCCTGCATGCTGTGCTCCAGGTTGCCTGTTCCTAGATAGCTCTGGGTTCGTGACTAGTTTAAATGCGTGAAAAATATCTTAATCCCTGGTAAGCTCCAATCCCTGCCTACCTCATGCTCCCCATGAGAGCCCTCCATACCATCCATAATCCCTGAGAAGAGGTCATCTGCACACCCTCCAGCCCTGGGGACAAGGGACCCTCTCAATGGCACCCACAAGCTCATGGAGCTGGCATGGGATTCTAGTTAGCATTGCTGAGAGAGTCTTCTGTCACCTGCAGTGGACAATGAGGACAGGGACCTTGGTGATGCACCTGTCATGGGGTGAGATGGCTAGGGCAGGGAGTGTCATCGACAGAGCTGCCACCTTCCTGCACCTGCCTTAGTGCCAACAGCCTTGGAATAGGGTTTTTTTTAGAGAGTCACATAACTGTTACCTATTTTTATATAGTCATGAGTTTTCTTTATTTCTGTTTTGGGGTCAATGGCAAAAGCCCAAGCCCCCCTGTCCCTGTTCTCCCCCCACCAAACCCCTGCCCCATTCTGTCCGGGGGGGTTCCTCAGGGCATGGAAATGGAGGAACTCCCAGCTTGCAGGGTGAAAGATGGCTCTACCCACAGCCCCATTTCTCCAACACCAGGAGCTTCTGCTGCATTCACCCTGACCCATGGCCCCATGAGCTGTAATCCCCTTCTTGCTGCACCCACAGGATCAGAGGCTGCCAGAATCAAACCCATCCCAGAGAGAAGAGGGCACCAGGAGGGTGGAAATAAGCCCTAAACACATCCTAGGGAGAGGAGGAGGAGAGCAACAGATTCTCCCCAGTCTCTTGGGTCTCTAGATAGACAAATGGAAAAAAATCCCCGTTTGCCGAAGTGTCTCCTGTATTTATAAGAAAGAAAGACAATGCTGGGATAGAGGCTGAGCTGAGCTTTTAACCAGCCGGATTACATTTAGCAGGAGAATTTACCTCTGCCTCTAATCCGCCTGCCATAACGACTTGCTAACTCCTTCCCGGATTTAACTGGAAGGCTTGAACTCCTCCCACAGAGGAGAGAGTTCAGCCCAAACTGATGCTGAAAGGCTGCAGGGACCAGGGTCAGAGATCCCACCCAGGTATGTCAGGCTTTGGCTGGAGGTTTTAGCCCCAGACTCAATTTTTTTCTGGCAAACTGGTCCCGCAGGCAAGTCAGACAGGAGAGGGGCAGGTGCCAGGAGCCCCTCAGTCCCTGGGAGCTCAGCTCTGGTGTCTTCAAAATCAGAGCCTATGCAGAGCAAAAATTTGGACATTTCAGAGCGAAAAATCACTGCTGCTTAAATGCAGAGCAGAAGTGAGAGCGCTGAAGGAGCCACCTGGCAGGCACAGCTCCTCTTGTTTTCAGCTGGATTTCTTGCAAGAACAGAAATATCTGCAGCCGGCGCTGGGTGGCTGGGGTGGGAATGGGGGAAGGCTGCTGCAGGATACAGCGACACTCCTGACACCCATGGCTGATGTCTACTGACTCTGGTGCCACCCCCACTCCAGAGCAGCCATGTCTTCCATCGCCTGCACTGGATCAGGCCCATTGGTCCTCAGAGCCCAGGACACCAATTCTCACTAGTGGGCACCAGTGCTGTGGCTGCACATAAACAGGACCTGTCCCTTTATGAGCATTCCTCCACAGGATGCTCTGCCTCCCAGGGAGGGGAGACACAAAGATCCAGGCCCTTGGGCCTGTAGCACACCTCTGTGTCAACCCATGACCCCATGCTGCTGCTCAGGACTGCAGTGCCCCATTAAGGGATTTCAGTGGGAGGCTTTGGGGCAGGGGCAGGGTGATGGGGACGTGATGTGGGCTGACATTGAGGCTTGCCAGGGCTCTGGGCAACCTGATGTAGTTGGGGATGTCCCTGGCCACTGCAGGGGTGTTGGACTAGATGACCTCCAGAGGTCCCTTCCAACCCAAACCATTCTATGATTCTATGACATCCCCAAGCTGGCCAGTGTCGGGCAGCACACAGCTCTGGCAGCACTGCTGGCACTTGCACCTCCGCAGCAGCCTGCAGCCCACTGCTGCAATCCACCAGTGAAAATGGCTGGGCTGGGAGAGGTGCCAGGAGAAGGACTGGAGTGGCTGCTGGCACTGGTGTGAGCGCAGCTCTGCTCTGCAGGGCCTGGCTCAAATGCTACTCACCCTTCATCTTACCCTGTGCCACCAGCGCTAAGCCTTGAGTGTCAGGTTTGCAGGCTGAGCTGGGAAGGAAGTAGGAGCTGAGACAGCAGAGCCAGGGCTGAAACTTCCCCTGACTTCTGGGAATCCAGCAGTATTGGAAATTTCCTGCCTGACAGGGCTGTGCAGGAGGGGACAGCAAGTCCCTTCAGCCAGACCTCACATGGCCACCACACTGCCACCACTGCCACACTACCACTGCCCTCGCACTGGCTCCTCACACAAAGGCCGGAAGCTGGGTGCCGCCAGAGTGTTTCCCGCCAGCCACCGGCACCCAGCCTGGTCTCTGTGTGTCTTTACTGAGCTGCTCAGTTTCTGCCATGGTCAGGGTTTTCCCTGCATTTCATCTGCTGTGCTGCCCCATTGCCACCTCAGTGGAACCAGTATAGGGGGCTAGGGACTCCCCCAGGGCATGGCAGCAGCTGTAACCGCTCCATCCAGGGTTAATGTTCACAGCATCACTGTCAAGCGAGCATTATACTAGTCGACAAAAAGTATCTGCCAAGAGAAAAACCACCTCATGTGTTTCCAAACTTGGCATCACTGGGACATGTGCTGGGCTGAAGGAGCCAGGCTGCAGCTAGCAGCAGCAGGGCAGCTGGCCACAATGTAGTCCTGGCCCATGGCTGTGCCAATGGGGTAGGGCATCGGTTCCAGTGAGTCCCAGCCCTGTCAAGAGGTTTGCTGCTCTTTGGGATGTGTATTGGGGCAATCAGCTGCTCTGGCCACAGGGTCCTGGCAGGCACTGTGTGTCTAGGGCTATGGTAGCAGGCAGGGGTCCCCTCTGGTGGTGTGCTCCAGCTTCCAGAAATCACCTGAAATCCTAAGTCAAAGATGCCTTAGCACCCTGGAAGTATCTAGGCAGGTTTCAAGCACACTCCCTACATTTTCCTCCTGCAGTGGATGAGCTCCAAAAATGCCACCAGGTACATGAGGACACTCTGCAACAAGCTCCATGCTGGAATGGGGATTCTCCTTGCTGGAGAACAAGAAAGCATGATATAATCATCACTGCTTTTGGGTGAAGGTAATATCCTCTTGGGACAGTTGCCTAGTCAAAGTGGAGGATTTCTGCCTCTGCCTCACCTTGTTAGGTGCCACCTGGAGCAGGGCTGAGCAGAGATGCCCACAGACAGTGCTCAGTCCCTCCTGTCTGAACCCCTAGCAGCCCTGAGTTCACAGTGACCTAGCCCTGATGTGAGGCAGAACATTAAAAATCCCTAATGATGAGCTCAATGACCATGCCACAGCACCCTGCCACTGCAAGCAGTATTCCCCCTCCAGCTCCTTCTCCCATGCACCCAGCCCCAGGTGTGTGTGCCCCAAGGGTGCAGCCCGCAGATGGGAGAGGGGGTCTGCAAACTGTTGCTTTTCAAGGCTATGAGGTGGCAAGCAGTTCTACACCATCAGGCTGCAAACAACAAGACCTGGCTATGGAGAGAAGCAGGTTTGCAGGTATTAGCGGGTATATTTCCCCCATGATGCATGCCTAGCTCCCCAGCCCTGGCAGGGCTGGTGCTTGTGGATGCAGCTCCATGGGCTCTGGTGCTAGAGAGAGACCCCAGAAATGGTGAGAATTGGCCTGGGTTTGCAGCTGGCTTGTTGGTGGGCAAGCAGGGTCTTGTGAGCGTGGATATGTGTTTGTATATATGTGTGTTGCACACATCCTGGAGCCCACCCCTGTTTCACCACTTTTATTCCTTTCCTGCTTTCTCCCTAACAAGCAGCCCACCAAATTTCAGTGCCTTCACCCAAACAAACAGCAGCAACCTCTGGGAAGCACTGTTCCTGTGGGCTGGGTAGTTCGGCAGGTGGACAAGGCTGTGGATAGCCCTGATCCCATCCTCCAGCCTTCTGGGCAAGGGCCAGATTGGCTCCCACCACCCTCGCTGCAGGCAGGGTTGGTATGTTCACCACAAGCTCTAGATGGCCTGGCTGCAGCTTACAGTAAATCTGAGTAAGTTGGTTTGGGCAGAGCACTTGAAGTCCCGCAGGCAGCAAACCAGCTGTATCCTACTAGCACAGTCATCTGCCACAGGCGTCTCCCATTTCCAGCACGTCCTTTGGCTTTCCCAGTACTGACCTGCTGCCGCGTGTCAGCCTCCATTATCGGCGCAAAGCCGTGTTCCCAGGACTTCCCTACCTTCCCGGAGACAGCTAAGTCTCAAGGAGAGGAGCTGTGTCTGCTGTCATTCCCCTTGCTTTAGCCCTGGGCATGCAGAAAAGTCAGTGAGGAAGGATGCTGGGGCACTTAGAGCTTGTCAGCATAGTGCCACAAACCACTGCCTGGTCACCCTCTTGCTGCATTTTTTCTCCCATTGCTACCCTCCAGCTATCATCTGCAATCTCCAGTGGAGAGACTGGGAGATTTTTCTGCTTTCTTGGGTGAATGTGAAATCTTTACTTCTGTGGTGACTGAAGCACCACTCATCAACTTCTCCAAGGGCTTAAATGGGTTTTAACTAGTGAAGATGGCAGCTACAGCCCTCTTCATGGATGGGCAACTCCAGGCTTTGGTATAAGGCAAGATTTGGCTTAACCAGAGGAGTTTCTCTGAGCTTTTAGTATCACATTTTGCATTTTTCTCTCCCTTACACACAAGGATTTTCTCTCTACTCATTAAGTGAAAATGGCAAAGGGTCTGTTTGTCACTGGTGTCTGTGAGGCTTGGGGGCTGCTAGGACTGTCCCACACTTCACTTTACATTTCCACTCTGAGTCCAGAGGAGGGTGAATTACACACTGGTGAGAGATCCAGCCCTGACCAAGAAACAGAAAGCAAGCAAGGCACACAGATCACCTCCCAGGTGCTGGGCCCCATCATCCCTGACCCAGTGGACCAGGGTCATTGCCCCACAGCAGCTCTGTCAGCCTCACAGTGTCTTCTGCATTTGGCCCGACCCATCCCAGCATGGAAATGGATGCACAGCAGACATAGGCAAGCGATTTTGCAGAGTGGGAGTTTGTTCCTAGTCTGTCTTTGCAAAAGCAGGTGGCAAGCTTGTGAATCCAAGGTATTTTTCAAGTTGATTCTTTCACTGGAAGTGATCAAATAATTGTTTACACACCCATATGGCCCAATGGCTCATGCTCATGAAGCAGAAACTTGCTGTCAATGCTGCTAGGATGTGGCTCCCCAAATGTGAGGCTATTGCATGTATTTAGGAGGAAGAAGTTGAGGCCACAGGTGCTTTTCCAAGGCAGAGCCATTCCGCAGCCTGGGCACATTGCTGGCCAGTCGCTAGGCGAGATTTCTGTCAACTTTCTCTCCTTGGAGTCATGGAAGAGTTGTACCTGGCAGTAGGTTTTCCTCTGTTCCACTTAACCAAGAGAGTGTTTCCAGCATCTTCTCCACCTCTTGTCCTCTCCTTCCCCCTCCATCAGTTTGCAAGTCCAACAGCCCATCTCTGGCTCTACCCAACTCTCCATATTCCCCGTGCTGAAGCAGGTGCCCAGAACAACCCTGCTGCTCTCAGTGAGGATGGAGGACATGCATCCTCATGGGAAAGTCAGGCTCTCCCAGTGGTAGCCTTCACCAGACCCCAAAGTGACAGTGACATGAACATTTCTATACAGACCAACCATTTTTTCAGGCATCTGTAACCCCCTCTAATGGGTTTTTCTCTCTCATTTGGGGTTGGAATTTTTCTGGCTTTGTGCAAAAACCAACTCTGAAGTGCTTGGGGAGTGGAAACCTCCCATTATACTTCTGAAAGATAATATTAATCTTCCCTCTCCTTTTATGAAAAGCTCTCTCCCCAGTGACTCAGGACTGGAGGTAGGCATTTGATGTGGAAATAGCACTTGCTGAAAGAGCCCTTTTGATGTTTAAATTTCACAGGGCCAACTCCAAACCAACTGTAGGGGGCACTGGATGCTGGTAGGGGTCAGCTCCAAAGGGTATGCAGGAAGGGCACGGGGTAAGGGTGAGGTACTGCCAGACCCTTTGCCTGCCTGTCTGTCATTTCTCTGAGCAACAGGCAGGTGCTTCCAGGCTTTCAAAGACAATATTAAATCAGAGGGATTTCCATTCATGAGAACTGTCTTCAGCCTGATTCAGCTCCAGGAACTAAGGCAGGTGCCCAGCATGCAGTGAGCCAGAGTTATGAACACACATCTTGGCCATCTGTGCCTCCTTCCCTCCAACAGCACAATGGCACCAAGCTCTGTGGTCTCATAAATATGGCTGTGTTGGTCGTCCCATTGCATTCTGCACTAGCCTTGCCCTGCTCCCTGCCATTGCCCACAGCAGGAGCCCATGGCTCTGGCTAGCATACACTCATGCCTCCTAAGAGCAGGTCTCTACACCTTTACCCAGGGCAAGAGAAACCTGGCAACTCCTCATCAACCACAGAGACTAGTGAGGAGTGCAAGAAGCAGAGTATGGCCTTGGCTGCAGGAATGCAACAGCAAAGAGAAGGAAAGGACACGGTGGCTGGTCCCATCACCCACTGATCTTCTCAAAATGCCTGTGCTGAAATTCACCCACTACAAGGACTCAAAGCAATGGTACAATGCCATGAGGATGAGGATGATGTACCTGAACTCAGTGTGTGTGGAGGTGGGGGCAGGTTAGCTGAAGCACTGCAGACCTGGACAGCATCCATGGGAGACAGCATCACCATCCTTGCTGCAGACATAGGAGATGGTGGATACTCACTCTGAGACCAAGCCAGTGTCTTGGGGTACCTCTGGTGGCAGGGAACTTGGTCACCCATTTGCCTCTTCCAGTCAGACATTGCTCCTAGCTCCTTATTTAAGGGTTTGGCATCTACCAACCTCACCTCCTGTACAACAGCAGCAAACTTTCCTCCTTCCCCTGCCTCTCCCACTGTTTTCTCTCATTTAATTCCTCAAAGCACTTTTAAGAGGCTGTTCATCTGGGAGGTATCACCTAAAACAAAGTTGTATTGTATACGTTTGTTCAAAGCAAGATAAGAGCTTCCGAGCGGCAAGGCAGTAAAGGTGGTTTCTTCAGGCGCTGGCAGCTCTCACAGAGCACGCAGTGTTTGGGATGTGTTAACCCACTGGCTGGGATTTGCATAGGTATAATACCCCTCTTCACTTTCTGGCAGGTTCTTGGCCTGGAAACTGTTGTGTTAAACATTAGACCAACATGTCAGCCCAGTACGGTTTACTTTGTCCCTCTTGTTTTTCATTTTGGAGACAATACCCATTTTAAGCTTTGTCAGCAGATGGCAAGGCAAACACTCACCCTTTGGGGTGTCCCACTCTCCCTGGAAGATGCTTGCCAGCAGCTGCCAATTTTGCCTATGCTCTGCATGTGTTGATGGCACTGAGAAACAAAAGGTTTTGCACTTTGGTCTCTACTAACCTGTGTTATGAGAGATATCCAGCCTCCTTTTTACACAAGAGCTTTGTCCTCAGTAAAATCTGAAGATGTTGCAAGTTTTGTCTGATGCTTGAGGAACAGAAGAACTGCTGGACATCTGGAAATCCTGGATGCAAGCACCATGCAGGCATAGCTCAGCCCTAAGGCACGTGTTTAGCGAGATCAGTGCTCCCAGGAGGTAGGGGACCAGCCACACACGTGCTGCACAGTCCCTCTGTGCATGGGCAGTAAAGCTGATGCCTTCCAAATGGTCTGGATTTGTTGCATTTTTCAGTGACATCTGTGCACTAGTGTAGTGGTTTGCAGGGATGAGGGAGGTGTTTTCCTGCCTGTTTCCAGAGGATGTCTAGGACTCCACAAGGCAGGCATGGCAGCAGAGACACAGAGTGAGTTCTCAGTGCACAGAAGTCCCACCTGTCCTCCAGGAAATTAACATTCTTCCCTTGGGAATCCAGTGTTATTCAACTGAATTCCCTCTTCAGGTTTGGAAATCTGTAGCAGGGAAAGAACCTTAATGCAAAGGACAGACAAGAAAGGTCTTTAAAAGCTGATCTGCAAGTTGCCTTTGCTCAAGCCCTCCCTGTCCATCTCCGTGGCTGGATGAGGAAGGCATCATGTTCATGTGCTGGTTTTTAAATTATTACCTTACACAGAACTGTTTGTTTTATTTCCTCACTTAGTGTTCAGAGGCTATTCTTCCTGTGCTTATTTACTGTAAAGCAAAGAAAGCCAGGGAAAATGATCTCCAAAGCAAATAGAGCCATGTTTCCATTTGGGAAAACTTAGAGGGAAAGCGTGTGTAGCTAAGCAACAATGCATGATGGTAAATGGGTCATTTTCCAAGGCATGAATTGCATGTGGATAACTGCAAGGAAAACAACCTCAGCCAACATGCTGCCGACGTTTGAATTCTTGGCCTAAGCAATCAATAAGAAACAAGATGATTTTTCAACATCTCTGAGAGTTTCCTGGGTTGTTATGGATTTTTTTTTTCCTCTCAGTTTCGGTCTCCACCCAAAACCTTGGTTGGGAGTCTCCATTACTGTGGCTGGCCAGAGCTCTTACTACAGATGCATTACAGTGAGGTTCCCTGGACCTGAAGAGCAACAGATCAGCTCCACTGCATCCAGGGGAAAGGGATGGGAACAAGGGAGTAGGATAGCACAACTGAGGACTCAGCCATGAGAAACTTCCTTCTGTTGAGGGCTGGAATGAAGCCAGCATTCACACAAGCATTAGCACTGCTGCTTGATCTCAACCTCTCCCCAGCAGTACGTAGGGATGGCTTTGCTCACTTATCCTCCTTGTGAAACTAGATAATCTCTGCTGCAAGAAGGGGGGTATATTACTATGAGGTAACATATTATGGGTATATAAGGGTACTAGTACTAGGATAACTCTAGCTATAGGTTCATGAAATCATTCAGTAATGGGAGAGTTAGCTGGAAGATAAATAGGCAAGGTCATGTTTGATTGAGGGTATAACATTCACATCACATAGCTGCTGCATCATGGATGATAGTGCCTGGCAAAGTGTCAAGTGAAAGATTAGGGAGCCCTTCCGCTTTGCATCCTAGGGTAGGAAAACTATTGTGTTGGATTTGGGCATTTTTTTCGTAATAATAACAACAAATCTGCAGAGTTTAAGCTTTGCATTTGCAGAAGTGACCAGTCATCTGGGTTTTTCTAGAATTCCTCCTATCAGGAACGGAATGGTGCCACCTTCAAACTGGTTCTGGCAATTTAGCCTGAAGGTCACCAAATGGGATGGGAGCAGAGCAGGGATAAGACCTCACTTTTCTTAGATGTGTTGTTGATTTCGTTTTCCAGCCACATACATCACTGGCTGTGATCAAAATATACACTGCCATGTTTATTAAAAATTTTTAAAAAAAGAGTTGTTGCAGGAAGGTATTGGGATTATTTCTTTCCTACAGGTTCTATGGTTCCTCTTAAAATCAGACCTGAGGAATTTACAGAGTGGTTATTGTACATTCCTCGGAGAGAGAAAAAAAAAATCTGAGCAAGTAGTTTCAGTGCATTAAAGCAGTGAACAGAGGAAGTGAAAAATATTTTCAATTCCTATACAGTGTTACATTTCAAAAATGTTCTGGGTTAGGACATTAGAACTGGGGAGGTGGCTTTTTTCTCTCTCTTTTTTCCCTTCTGATTTCTCTGAACTTGTTACAAGTCTCCTTCCATTTTGCTCACCATTTCCAAGCAACTAAATAGAGAGAGGCCTGGAACGATGACAGAGATGCAAAGTGTACAAAGGGACTGGAGTGTGGTCCGATAATTCTGTAATTGGAGCTGCTCGAGGCGAAATTTTTTTCAAGCCAGTGTAAATGGGGATCGCTGAAACCCTTAACAATCGGTCTGTCAGGCTGCTTCTTTAACGGATTACTCTGTTTAACTCTCTCTGTTTGTCACTGGCAGGATGACAAGAGAAATTAGCGTACTGGAAAATATAAGGTAACTGGCAGCTCCACAGCCTGATTCCACAGCCCCGGGGTGCCACAGCACCGGAGCCCAGCTCACCGGCTGCTTTGCCACTTCCGTGGAGGAGGGTGAGGGGAGATTGCAACCTCCTGCCCTTGCTAGGGTTAGGAAAACCTGCAAAAATACCTTGCAGCTCTGTGACTGACATAGTGAGGACTGTGTGGGGAGGAGTCTCCTCCATGGCTATGGGATCCCTGAAGGACCGTACGCAGCTGGCTGCGAGTGGGAGTGGGGAGAGGACCTAAGTGCCCTCCCAAAGCTAAGCCACAAACCTTCCATCAGCTGCAAACCAGCTTTGTCTTCTGCTTTACACCACAGATTGTTCTGGGTTTTTTAAACACTACGGGTTAATGTCAGTCTTCTGGGGGTGCTGGGTGTAGGGGGGAGCACTCCCAGTTAGAGAAAATGCTTCCTCTGTGTGTGAGTGTGCGTGAGCACATGTGAGTGCGTGCTCTGGAGATGCTCTGACACCTCCATTGTTCACAACCAGCCTCTGAAATTTGGCAGCAATGATGCCCTGAGGCTAGAGATGTACCTTTCACTTTTCCCATGAAATTCCATTCTGGTTTGGCTGAGTTATAAAAAAAAAAGTTTGAAAATCGCCATTTCCCTTCTGCTGCCTGCATTCCTCAGGAAAACTTTGGCAGCCTGTCAAAACAATAACTGAACGTGAACTTTCTAAAGAGCTGGCCCAGTGTTTTCTGCCAAAGCAGCAATTCAGCACAGCTCAGTGCAGTGTGTCCTTTCCTTCACCCCCTGTGCCCACCCCCTCACTCGCCCATCCATGGGCACCCTTCAGCGCAGACATGTCCATCTTGGACACCACCACAAGGTTAGCATATGCTGCCTGGCTGCAAAAGCCATGTATATCTCCTCTGCCCTGCAGGAGAGTGGCTTTCTCTTTCAAGTCCTGACTGTTATTCCTGAGATTTTTGGGGCAGAAACCTCTGAGGCAGTGAAGAAAGGCCAGTCCAAACCTTGATGAGGAATATGCTTGGTTCAGCTGTAATAACCTATGTTGTAGACATTTATGTAAAAGATCTTTTTTTTTTTTTAATGTTATTTCCTATGTTAAAAGAATGTTGTTTACAATGAAAAGCCAAGTGCTTTTAAGTTAGGAAATGCCTAATGTATGATTCCTCACAAGCTCAACTCTGTGTGCATGCATTCTGCTACGACCTTTATGTACGTGAGCCCCTGTTGCAACTTCTTTCCTTGTCCTGTGGACACGAGAGGGAAGAAGGCACAAGCAGCTCTGGCAGCTGTAAATAAGACACTTCCTAACACTGAAGTGTTTCATTTGAATGTTTTTGCAGACCACATATTATTCTTTAATACAGGTTTTTAAGGCAATGTATAATTTTCAAACCAAAGCACCCAACTTCAGCACACTTGCCAGGGTTTTTCCTCACCACAGAAATGTGGTCACATCTGGGGTGGAGAGAGGCAGCTCCTTTGCAGCCTGTTAGGACATAAAATGACTCTAAAACAGAGAGGAAGAAGCAGAGTTCTTGCTAAAAACACCCATTACATTTCACCTGAAGGTGCAGGAGGACACAGGGAGGGAAACAGCTGCTATTCCACCCCACAGGGGTTAATTCTCTTAATCTGGTGACAAATACTTTGGTCTCTGGGTCTCTTTGATCTATCTTATTTTTGGGGCTCATATTGTACAATTCAAGGGGAAGATGGTGCTTGCACTGTCCCCATGCTGTTAGAACTGCACTGGTTCAGGAAGGCCAAATGGACCTCTGCCTTTCTCACCACCTCTTCTGCTTCCGGCAAACCCAAGCTTTAGCTCGCATCACATTGAGCCATGCTGAGACTCTAGTGGCAGTGAACAAAAGCAAACCAACCCTCCTGCCTTCCCTTGTCTCCTCTTCACCAGGAGGTGAGAAACAGGCACCAAACTGAGGCAAATGATCGTTCTCATGATGTTACTTGCAAGATATGGCTACTCCCATGGGAAGCTGGCCACAAATTATGGGACATTCTACACAAATCCTGGTGTCTCTGCAGCACAAGGCTAGTAATTTTGTGTAGCATTTACTGCTGGCCAGGGAGTCATCCTCTCTGATGTGAATGCAGCTCTACCTTCTACAAACTCCCCTCCAGCAGGCCCTGAACTTGTGGTAATGGCGAAGCTAATATTTGGATCTTGGGAGTGGCCAGGAGCCTCAAGCCTGCCCCAACAATCTCTTGTCATTTTAGTGTATTTGGCTGGCAGCACTGTGGGTTCAGGCCCCTCTCCTTCCTCCACCTCTCCAACTATAGAAGCCTGCTGTGGCCTACATTCAGCTGTCAGATATCACATTATCCTGGCTCGGCAAAGAGGAAACCAAGCAGTTTGGCACAAATGGCTTTTCTGTGTTCAGCCTGTTCCAGCACAGGTCTGTTCAGCTCCTCCTGAAGCACATGGACGTGCTCAAAACTTCAATATTTAATCTTGCCTTGAAATGCAAATTGTCGGATCCAAGGAAATGAAAGTGGGCAAATACATGGCCATCGATACGGGGAAGTTGGGGAGGCAGGAGATGCTGTGCTTGCTTCTTATCTTTCAGCCTTAGCATGAGGCACCAGGACCCTTTTTTGAGCACTGTGCCCCCTGTTCAAGCACTGTCATTATCACCATTATTTTATTTCAGTGTTCGAATATAGGTTTCCCAGCTTGGGATGATCTAGTGCTCAGCCAGACCTTGAGCACCTCTGAGTGCTTGGCATGCTTGTGGTTTTGTTTCTGTTCTCCGAGGGCACTGCCATGATGCTGGATGCTCAGACTTTATGCCTGTGAAGGAGACCCATGGGCAGAGGGTATTTTGCAGTGTGTAAGGCAGCACATGTGCCTCCCTCTCCCCTTCTATTGCAAGGCAGGCAGTGTGGCAGAAAAAGGAGCGCCCTATGTGTGCATGTTGGGAGCCAAGTAATCCTGGTTATATTATAAGCATGGTTTTGAGAAATAAAAACACATTAATATTCTGTTCTCTCAAGGCATTATCCTACTGTTTACCATTACACACAATCCTTTGCCTTAAATTGCATCTTTGATTAAAGCAGCAATGAGAGAAACCAATGCTAATAACAAAATGTATTCTGCTTTAAATCACTAAAGTGAAAACATCAATAAGCTGTAACCATCAGTGCCGCCATGAAAATGAAGGCAACCACCATGGGAAACAGCAAGGATGAAATCCACTTTGCCAGCATAAAAGCCAAGTAATTAGGTCTTATGTGGGTGGAACTTATAATGAGGTGCAGGAAGGGGAAAAATGAATTCCAGCCTGAGCCTCCCTCCTTTCTCCCCCCACCAGAGCTGCTAATCCAAGTTTAGGGGCTGTGGTAGGAATGGCTGCCCCATTTCTCAGCACCATTGAGTCTGCAAAGCAGCATCCACATCTCCACCTGCACCTGCTGCCTGACCTTCATCGGGCTGCTATGTAGCCCTGCACCACGCACCATGAGGAGCTATCTGCATGGCGGGGAGCAGACAGCTTGTACCCATGGTACCCACTTAAGTTTCACTGGGGGAGAGGGTCTACTTCAGTAGGAGCATTTCATTTAGAGCAAGCTCAAGCTGATACATTGCATCAACTCAAGAAATTTAATTTAAAAATTAGTAAAAGGAATCATATCTGCTTATCATGGATTAATCAGTTTGTGGATGGGAATATAAAATTAATTTATCTACAGTGAGTTATTTGAATCAAAGCCCTGTGCTCCTTTGCAGCTGTCCATCCCTCAAGGACCCCTATTACTAGAGCAGCACTGCTCTCAATTGCTTGTCATGGAAGTTGTGATACATCAGCAAACTTCAGATCCTCTGTGCCCAGCCGTTTCCACATACTCTTACAATAGGTATAGGCTTCCTGTTATTTAGTGTTGCAGTCACCCACCAGATCACCTAGGTCAAGGATGTTTTCAGGAGCTTTCTACCTGATGCTAGAGCAGGAGAAATTATTCATAACTTTCTCTTCCATGATTTGAAGTACAAATAAAGCAGACAACCTCAGTGCTAGATTTTCTAACATTCCTTGACATCCGGGCAGCAGATCAAGGTGCTTGTCCCTCCTTGTGCCTGCGACACTGGTTGGAAGCCTCCAGAAAGGGCTTTTCCTTAATTTCTCAACAGCTGTCATTTTGCCTTTCTTTAAGGATGTTTTGCCGTGCTAAGACCAAGGCTGGCTGCCGAGCTAGCTGCATTTCTGCCTCCTGCTAGTACTTGTGGACTGCAGGCTCAGGGTCTGGCCATTGGGGATGTGGCTAGCCAGAAAGCTGAGGTTCAGTTTCGGGTGTATTTGGAGTGCAGGTTGTGACAGGCAATCATCTGGTTTGGTGTCTTTTCCTCAGCTTTTTCCCCCCTGGTTATGTTGCTAGGAGCACTGGGTTTCCCCGGGAGTCACACTCAAGTTAGTGGACGGTTATGATGCCCTCTGAAACACTCAGGTTATTTGGAATACACAGCAGGCAGCTGTCAGAGAGCTGCTGAAGTAAGGCAGGGGAGGAGAGCCCAAGTTTCCGGCAGCAGCAGGGCAGGCAGCTAAGGGGCAGTGCGGTGGGGTCAACCAGCCCAGGCCCTAGCTAGAGATGGGGACAGCAGCTCTGCCAGCACAGGGCCTCCTAGGCCTGGACCGAGGCCCTCTCCCACACACCTCATCACCAAAGTGGGGCCGAACCTGCCTGGAGGGTAGCAGGTAGGCCCGCCGCTGCGGGTTACCGGTCCGAGGGGTGCAGCCCCTCTCCCGATGTGGGCAGGGGGCGTTCCCACATCGGTAGCGTCGGGGACGGCTGTAACAAGGGTCCCACCTCCCGGTCCGGGAGCTGCCCCGGCCGTGGTGGGGGTCCAGGGGTCCCGCCGACCCTTCAGCTTCGTCCCCCCTCTCCACCTCAGCGCTCGCCTTTCTTTGTCCCGCTTAGTAACTGAGGCTTCCAGCCAATCGCCATCGAGCCGGCCGGCTTCGCCGCCAGCTGATTGGCTGGGCTGCCCGGAGCCCTCTGCCAATCGCGGCGCTCGCTGCTCCCTCAGACAAAGACAGCAGCTCTGGCAACCGGGCTCGCCTCCCCCCGCCCCCCGCGCGCGTGCTCGGCGGCAGCGGCCCCGCGGCGACAGGCAGGCCGAGGGGCCTATCCCCTCCTGCGTCCTCCCCAGAGCTGGGGGGGGGGCGGGGGGAGTCGCTCGGGAACGACGGCAGGGGAGGTGGACGCGACGGCTAGAGGGAGCCGGGGGAATGTTAGGAAAGTGGGGGGACAAGTGCTGGGGGTTTGTGCCCAGGTTNCAGATCTGCCCCCACTGCTGCCCGCCCCGCTTCGGGCTCCGCGCCCGCCGTTATTGTTGCCCGCCGCCCCCTCCTTTCTCCTCCTCCTCGGCCGGCGGAAAGAATTCATCCCGAGACCGAAATCTTCCCCTTTTTATCCGCTTCTTTCCTCCCTACCCCCTCCCCCTCCCCTTTTGTCTGGGGGTTTTTGTTTTGCTTTCAGCCCGGTGTTCTGAAAATCCCCCGAAAATGGCGATTTTTAGGGATAATTGAGGAAAGTGGCTTCTCTGTGGAAAGGTGTCTTTTTAAACAAAAAGAAGCAATCCATATATATATATTATATATATATAACTACCTATCTTAGTTCTTACAGAGCAGCTGCTGAGGCGGCTCGTGTGGTAGGGTTTTAATTAAGTTTAATTTTGCGATTTTTTTTTTTAACTTAAATGTCATTTTAGAGCGAGGTGGATTCTTCTTGGCTCTCTTTTTTTTTTTTTTTTCCCCCCTTTCTTTTGTGTGTGGTTTTGTTTCGGGGGTTGGTGCTTTTTTTTCTTTTTCCTCCATTAAAAGCCGAGAAAGCCACCCTCTTATTTATAAACCTGCCGGGACTTGACTGTCGCGATGTACAACACAGTGTGGGATATGGACCGCGATGACACGGACTGGAGGGAAGTGATGATGCCCTATTCCACTGAGCTGATATTTTACATTGAGATGGACCCTCCAGGTAGGGAGCTTAAGTCTGCCAGCCTGCCTCTGTATCCCTGGCAGCGGGTCGGTTCGCCTTTCATTTCTGTCTTCCTCCCCTCCCTGTCCTCCCTGCAGACTTTTCCCGTTTAGGAGGGGAAATCTGCGGGACGGGGGGGTGGGAATCTAGTTAAACTTTGTGTAAACTTTCCAGGGACTTGAACCCGCTGTCTCCTGGGCAAAAGTATTGTAATACTGGCATTTGAGGGTGGTAGGTGGGAGGATAACTGAGATTTATGCTGTCTTTTGGGAGGTGGAAGGAGGCAAGAGGTGGAGAGCTGCTCGCAGCCCCTTTCCCGAGTCTCCTGGGTTGTTTTTTTTTAAGCCTTTATTGAAAACCGTATATTTTGGCTGTATTCACTTCTAGAGGAGCGGTTTTATTAGCCTCTTCACCTGTGTGCCTTTATGTGCCTGTAACACTTTGATGGTGGTGATTTACCTACCTCCATTCAGTTCCAGTTTAATCGCTTTTACAGTCTCTGAGATCCTTTTCTCACCAGCTCTCTTCTAGCATTGACAGATGAGGTGTGTGTTGTCACTGGGTTTTGGTGCTGGGGGGGTAATACTTGGGAACAGACTGGAATCCATCCCTGGAGGCACTGTTGCTTTGATAACGCTTAATAACCTTGTTCAAAAGGGTTTGATGCAACTTTTATTTTTCCCCGTGGATTGCCAGTGCTGAAAATGGAGAAATGTGTTGTCTCTCGCTCGCCTGGAGTTTTTAGATGGGACAGAAAGTTTCTTTTGTGCCTGAAGAGTGAGGGAAGGCTTGCAAGGAAGAGAGGTTGAGTCTTTCTTTGGTAATGAATTAAAGTAAGCCTAAATGGGTACTGGTGAAATTGTATCTATACCTGTCAAGAGTCTAACAGGCTGAGAGCAGTATGGTAATTGAAGGGCTTTTATGTTCTCAAGTCTCTGATCTGTACAGCCAGAAGGTACAGTAAAATATGCATCAAAACTCTAAACCTGCAGAGAAATGATAGCAAATAAGTGCTTCTAAGTGGTATGTTCTGTGTAGCCTATAGTGTTAGACTTTCAAAATGTGCTTTTCAATCTGTGCTTGGATCATGGCTTGTGTCTCCAAGTGTGGTTTAGTCTCTTTTGTTTCAGTGCAGGAAGCTCTTTTTTCTCTCTCTGTAGGTATGTGGTACTTCAATTAAAAGAGGAGGGTGATCATCTTGAGATTTTTTTGGATCTCAAAGACCTATACTTGCTTCCCCTGGTAACTCTGACACTTCAAAAATTGGATAGGTCTCTCAAGATGCACAGTACTGGCCACTACTAGTTAAATTCTTGCATAGCTGACACTACCTATTTTTAGATGTTACTTCTGAAAGCCTGAAGTTCAGTCAAATCTGTTTGCTCCTGTGTATTTCAAAGAATGTCTCTCTTGTAAATGCTTTTGATTTTTAATTTTTCGTGAGGTTAATATTTGTATTTACTTGGATCAAATGAGCAAAAACCTGGGTTCCATTGTAGGTGACTTAGAACAATTGGTGTTGGGTTTTTTAATTAAAAAAAATAAAGCCCCTTGAATGGCTTAGTTCAATGAGGCTGCTGAAAGGGGCTGGCCTAACTGAACTGGTCAGGAAACAACTCTGCAGGAATTTGGCCATGGAGCCTTATGAAGTTTACATTAAGAAGCAGTGCTTCTGTCATTAATAATGCCAATATTTCCATTAATTGAAACCCTATTGTCAAGGAGCAAGGCTCTACACAGTCCAAACACCAGTCAGCAAAAGGATATAATGTTACATGATGGTCCCTGAAGCGTTCAGTAATTTTAACTTTCATATTTTTAAACTAGAAAAGCCAGAGCTGGAAATGATGCATAGGATAATTCCCATGTGTATGTCCTGATTTTGTAAAACTGTAACTTTTAAATGGCAGGGGGAGAGAGGCAGACTGTGATGGAGGTGGTCTACTTTTTCCTTGTCCAGACGTAGGGCAGGAAAGCATATTCTGATCTGGGATGACAGGTCATCCCTAAGAGGAGTGTAGAGGTATTTATTTGGAAGATTTAAACACTTGGCATGCCTTGGGATACAGTCACTACGTTTGCACCTGGTAACAACCACAAGTCCATTTGGCCTGCTTCCAAGAGGAATTTGTGAAGGTTTTCAGTGTAGCATTCCCCTGTGCGGTGGCTGGACTTCCTGAGCAGCTGAATGGTGGCAATATGTTTTCTCAGCAGCGCACGAACTAGCAATACACAGCAAGTGTTTCCACTGCCAAAGGAGGCAGCGCGGTCTTTTGTTCACAGAACTTGTGTGAAGAGATCCCTAGCTGGTCTTTATGTGGCAGGACTAGGCATCAAGTGATACTGGGAGCCAAGTATCTCAAATCATGCATGACTGCTCATGATTACTTTTTAGTGTGTCTAAACTTCAGGCAGAATACAAAAGCAAGGTGAACATAATGTGCAGTGTCACCCATAACCCCTAAGTCAAGGGTGGGGATACTGTTTCTTGTTAAGGGCCAGTGGACTTTTAATTTATCTTGGCAGGCTGTCTTAATACCTACCTTAGCGTTGCCCAATAATAATGCAGAAATAAAATCCTGTATGGCAGGCAGCCTGCAGCACAGCCATGGCTTCTGTTAAGCCTCTGTGCACCTGCACCAGCTTATCAGTGTGCTCATGTTTTCTGTCCAGGATTGTAGGTGTAAATAGATGCTCAGAGCAGGTTGTGAAGCCTTGCAGCTAGCTAGAGGACTTGCTTCAAAGTTCAAAAAATAATAATAAAGTTGATGACTTTCTCACACAAGTTCTTTCCAACTCCACCAGAGGCAGCGTCAGGCAACAAGGGACTGTTAACTTTCTGCTGGCTTTTAATCCATCCCAAACACAGGAGTGGGATGGTTTTCCTAAGCAGAGCAGTGGAACTAGGGATTCAGTTCTGCTAGCCTTGCAAAGGATGTCTTAGAACAGTGCAGCTAATACAGGAGCAACAGTGGTGACAACCAGCAGGGTGACTCCTTACCTAGTGCTTTTTTCTTTCTGTTTGCATGGCTTTGGGAATAATGAAGCATATCACTGACATAAGGTAGGATCTAGATGTGGAAAATACTAGGTGCAGCTAATGACTTCCAGTGTCTAAAGACAAAACCAGAACCATCAGTTGCATATAGTTAACACAGTAGCTTCTAAACTTCCTAGTCAGGATTAATTTAGAGTCTTATGACCATAGCAGCATCATATGCCAGTTCTGGCATTAGGAAATGCTGTCAGAGGCTCACTTGCATGTTTGTTCCTGCTTTGGTTCTTGCTGTCTGAAAAGACACGGAAATAGATTCGTGAATTAAGTTTTTATTTAATGATATCTGTTCAGGCCTAGAAAAGTTATTACTGCCATGAGTTGAAGTTTTTGAATGGAGGATGTTGAACTGACTGCAAAAAGTTACCAGAGTACCTTAAAGCACAGCTACTTATGTATTACCTCATTTCTGATAAGAACTAGGTAATGTCTTTCCTTCTGTAGATCTGGGATGTATTATCAGTTGTGTTGATGATAAACTGTGTAATCACTGAATGCATTTTGTCACAGTTGGATGAAAGTCAGTAAGAGTGTTCGGCTGGGATTTCAGACACAGATGTCAGCAAAGATATTTGGCTCAACTACAAATTAGAGGTTAGTTTCATTTGTGTGGGTTATGAAGAAAACCACAAGTTTGAAGCAGGCTTTCTAATGCAGAATAGGCTCCATCTATTTGCAAGTAGTGTTGATGAACAGAGTTAAGTGTTTGTCCTAAAGCTATATGAAAGGTAACTTTTTGAAGCTTGTTAGGCCCAAATAGGACCAACTGTGTTTATACATTGACGCAACTGTCCTTTCAAGACTATTACTCTTCCTTGCCTTATGTCCTGTGACCAACCTTAACAAGGCTGTTGCTGCAAAACCTTTTAATAATTGTCCCCTACGAGGACAGGCTGAGAGAGCTGGGTTTCTTCAGCCTGGAAAAGAGGAGACTGAGAGAGGACCTCATTAATGTTTATAAATATGTTAAGGGTGAGTGTCAGGAGGAGGGAGCCAGTCTCTTCTCAGTGTCATCCAATGTTAGGACAAGAGGGAGTGGGAGCAAGTTGGATCACAGGAGGTTTAGTATTAACATGAGGAGGAACTTCTTTCCAGTAAGGGTGACGGAGCACTGGAACAGGCTGCCCAGGAGGGTTGTGGAGTCTCCTTCTCTGGAGACATTCAAGAGCCACCTGGATGCATTCCTGTGTGACATCGTATAGGTGATCCTGCTCTGGCAGGGGGGTTGGACTAGATGATCTTTCTAGGTCCCTTTCAACCCCTGACATACTGTGATACTGTGTGACATACTGTGAGGGAGAGGGACAGCAATAATCCATAGTCTGCTTAGTTTAGTCTGCTTTGCAAAAGCTGCACTACCATTGTATGTGAGACAAGTACTCAAGGGGAAAAGTTTATTTATTCATTATAGTTTCTATTTTCTTCTCATATATAATTTGACAACCCTTGTTTTAGAGGAGCGATACTATAAATTGTAATTTGGAAAACATAGGGTTCTGCTCTCAAGGGCAGTGTTTACTTGGATACCAGTGGTGCTGTGTCATTATCAGTGTTATAGTGGAAACTGAATGTGGCTTCTGAGATGGGGTTTGTGGTATGCTGTAGCCAGATGTAGGTGAACACTCCATGTCTATGCCTGACTAGTTTTCCAGTGGGAGAACAGATGCAAATTTTAATGGCATTGTCACTATTGTCCTTCAGCTTATCTGAGCTGACTCTAGAAGCTTACAGAAGAAAGGGTCTGCTCTTACACATCTTAAAAAAAAAAAAAAAAAAAAAGGGTGGTTCTACTCATGCATGTAATCAAGACAGCAGCACTGTGGCAGCAACTGTCTTCACTGCAAATGCAAGTCTTGCTGAAAGTCAGATTTCCAAAAAAGCAGATGCTGGGAGTTGAGTTTCCTTATTATGGAAGGGAAGTTTGTGCAGACTGTTTTGGGTTAAAGCAGGGAGTACATAAGGTTTAGTCACTTGTCCTGCATATTCTGGAAAATAGTTTGAACTGGAGGCTCATCTTCTATGAGGACAGCAGTGTGAAATACTTGTTACACCTAGATTTCCCTACTGCTCTTTGCATTTAATGACTAACCATTTTTTATTTCTTCTTGCATTTTCAGACATGCTTTTGCATTCCTTGCATTTGGTTTTCATGTTGATGACTGTTAAAGAATGTCACTCATCAGCTTTCAATTAAATACATGATCAAAAAAATAGCATCATTAATATAAAGTGAAGTGATGCTTTGCTTAAGATGGGAGATCCTGCTTTAAAAAGCAGACATTTTCATTTATCAGTAGGCTTTCAGATGATGTAAAGGGAGGGAAAGCTTGCTGAAGGGAGTTGTTCAGTTCTGTGTTCTGTAGAGCTATACCTTTATACAAACTAGAACATGGGAGAGTCTTCTGAGAAGAAGCCAAGCTCTTCACCACATATTTGAAGGCAAATCCTGCAGCAAACGTTTTTCCAGCAATTGTTCCAAAGAATTTTGTGTATTGCAGGAGTTAATCACTATGTTGCTTCCTTCTATCTCAGCTATTTAGAAGAGGACAACTCTTCTTGGAGTTTGTTTTGGGGAATACTGCTTTCCCAAGCAGCAGAGTTGAATTCTGTGTTTGCCATTGCTTGTGTGCTATCTTACTCCAAAGTGAAGCTATTTGGGCTTATCTTTGCTCTACAGCTTGGGAAAACAGAGGCATAGCTGGTCATACACATCTGTGCCCAGTACTAAAAGCAGTTGGGTGCCTTACATCATCTCATGTTGGTTGTTTAGTGAGTCACTTTTTGGGCAGAGAATTAGAGAACACTGGAAACAGCAGCATAAAGAATACTTTTATCAACATTCTGTATGTTTAAAAGCTTAGGCTTTATTATTGTTAAAAAGACTGTTAACTGTGTTGAAACAGGTTGCTTTAAAACTCTGGCCCTGATAAAGCAATAGGTGTGTTCTAGCTGAGTTTTTGGAAACTCGTTTTTGTAAAGTAGGTTGCTGAGTAATGCTTAAAGAACAGTCTCTGCTCATGTACTGAGTGCCCCTATGGAAATGAGTCAGATCTTCTTTTTCTTTGGCTTTTTATCTTTATTTCTTCTGACAGGTTGAAATCTACACAATAGCTAAGTAAGCAAGAATTCACTTCTCCACAAATCTAAACTACAGTATTTGAGCTGGTGCAGGGTCCTCAAACAATGTGAGTGGATGTTACCTCTTCTAAAGAGATTTCCATTGTCCTTCATCTTTCCTGTGACCTCTAGTCAATAGACAAAAGATTTTGCAATGTTTCAGTTAATATATTCTAGTACCTTAAGTTCTTCTAGTTCTTCTGAAGAAAAGTGGCTCCTTATGGAGAATTTTGTAAGAATTCATACAATTCAAAAGATGCAAAGTGCAAGTGGTGCCTGTTTTAGCCCTTTCCAAAACAGCCCCTAGCTGCTCTGCTGGACACTGACCAGCTGCCTAGTGAATCCTGATGCTGGAGCAGAATGTGCTCCAAAGCTTTCATGTGGCTGAATGGGTTTGAGTCTGGTGGCAAGTTCGACATGGCTACCTTCTGTCCAGTGCTCTGTGAAAAAAGAGATGAAATACTTTGGCTGCTTCAACCTCTGACTGCTGCTTCCAGCATTCACCCAACTCTCTACCAGCTTTTATGAACTGGAAAAATGTTACTTTAATGATAGTTCATAGGAATGTTACTTCTAAAATCAGGTATCCCTGAAGCTGATGCATGGTTATTTAGGGAAGGCTTGAAAAAGATCATGTTTCTCAGCACAAAAATTTGGGTGTTTGGACAAGTAAAAAACCCATTAATCTGTATTCCCTTCATCTTGTTTGTTCTTTCAGTATAGAATAGTTTGAGTTTTGGGCTGATGTCACATTGGTAGTCTTGTACTTCAGCTCTGTTTTCTCCTTCCAAGCATCAATGTTTTATTTCCTTCTGTTAGCTGCTACTTACTTTCCATTACTTAATTTCCTTGTGAAAGAAGAAAATCCCTGCCTCTCTAATCCCTAACATCTAATGCTACAGCTGATCATTTTTTGCTTCTGGAGGCATTCTTTTCTTCCTTGCATCCCTCCTCTCAAGAAACCCTGAAACCAGAGCTGCTGCAATGGAAGCAGTGAAAATTACTGTAATGAGGGAACGCAGTCCACTGTTAGGGTGCATTTTGTTTTATGAGCAGTAGGGCTTATGCTCTTAACACCTGCCCCAGGAAAATGTTTTAGAGGTGAGATGAGTGAGAAGTTCATTGACATACTGTGTATGTAAATTCTGGTGTCTGTTACAGCCTGAATTTGTACATTGCAATTAAATTTCCCGGGCTGGCATTACTCATACTGTACTGTCCTGTGTCTGGAGGACATTATAGGAATCTAGATTGTTGGCCCTCTGAGGAACTGCTCCCAAGTGTCAAAGTAGAAGTCTTTGGGGTTTGTGGCGTCTTTACTTTGATTCATCTCCTGTCTCCAAACGTAGTCTCTTGAAGGATATAAGGAAGCTTGAATCAATGAGATGAATGTTTAAGATCTGTTCTGTTTCAAAGGGTACGGTACAGTCCCACTGGTTAGTTCTGGGGGAGTGAAAGAAGTCTAACTGCTTCTGTGAAATTGATTTCTTCAAAATACTTTGGAGATCACAGTGTACTTGAGTGAGGAGATTGAGTCTTTTGTTACGCCTTGGGATCTCAGCATGAGCAATAACTGTGCAGTCTGAGCCCAGACAGACAACTTCATGTGTGCTCTGAATCTCAGCTTCTGTTCAGGGCACTGCATAGAGCTGCATGGGTTGGACTTGTGCATCACTGGAACTTCCTTCAAGATCAAGGTTCTTAGAAAAGATGATGCATGACACAAAGTAAAACAAATTTCCTCTGAATACTTTTTTACCTTCAAAACTATTCTGAGGTGTTGATTTGAACTGTGCCTTTTGCTATTCATTTAGACGGCTCTCTGTTAGCAATTTAAGTAGTGTTGAATTATTTCTACTTGGGTAACCAGAAAATAGTTTGACATAAGCACAAGGACAGGTACTGTACGAGGAACAATTTTACATACTGCTCTGAAAGATCCCAGCTATTGGTAAGCTGAAATAAAGTGCTGCTTAGAGCAGTAAGAGTCACGTTTTTTACATCTGTATTATTATTTTTAAGTAGGCTCTTGTGCAGCAAACTTCTCAGTAGTGCCGATTAGTTCTGTGATTTGGCTGCCCTGTGAGGTTTGTACCTGATGTCTGGATGAATGGTTAGTCTTGAAAATATCTGGGGAACACAGCCCTGGGCTGTTTTTATTTAAAATGCCTTTTTCTTTTGCTTTCATAGGTCTCTTAGCCTTAGTGTGCCACTTGGGCTTGACTTCATTCTCTGTCTTCAACAGTGAAAAGTTCTTAGTTCTTGATCATTGTAGCTCTGTCCTTATGCTGTATTTTGTTTTCTTTACTTTTATCCTAAAATCTATCTCTGTGTATTGAACACAGTATTTTTTATAGCTCTTTGAAGACTCTGCCTGTGGAGGGGTAGAAAACATGCTGTAGTATTTCTTCTGTGAAGGCAGATGAGGAACTGCTTTAGTTAGTAAGTTTAAAGGAGAATCTGCTTGCTTTTTGTGGTATTTACTTTTACCATATAGTCTTCTAGACCTGACATTGAATACTGTAAAGTACAATTGTTCTTATCAAATATTTCAGATCTTCACAGACAATAAAATGTCTGCCATGAATTTTCATCCAAAGAGTTGGTAAAATCCTAGGACTACTGGCTAAGAGATAAAACTGTTCCTTCCTGAAGTGAGCCAAGCATGTGATGCTGGGTAGTGACAAACTTGAGTGATGAAACATGCCAAAATTTCTAAAACTGTTTTGGTATCCAGCTTATTAACAGTGTGCCAGTTATGCTTGGTAGGTAAAAGACGGCTTGTTTTTCTTATCCTCCTCATGTTGACTTTGGGACAGTCATCTCAGCCCTGTTGGTCATGGAACCTTTGACACTGCTGTAGCTTTGAAGCTATTACATTATGGTCTGGGGTGAAAGGAAAACTGTTTCCATCAAGCAATGAAAATAATTGGGAAGTTGCATATTTTTTGGCTTTGCAACTTCATGCAAAGGCTGGAATGAAGAGGAGATACCAGTGTCATTTATCAAACAGCTTCCATTTCTTCCATTTCAGCCCATGAAGTAATAAGCTTTGCAAAGTAGTAATGGATACTTGTGAAATGCCCAAAAGAATTATGCATTTGAGCCAGCCTCTTCACACATTGCTGTCCGTCATTCTGCAGGTGTCCCATAGCAGCCTGTGCAGTAGCTGTGGATGCTCATGAAGAACAGAGTGCAGCAGAAGTCTGGCAGGCTATAGGAGGTGAAACAGTGATTGGGAGGTGTGGGAGAGGACTGGATAGCTGGGGAGTTTTCAAACAAAATAGATCTTTATCAAAAAAAGCCAATTAATCAAAACTGAAATATTTCTTAAAGGTGTTGGGTTTTATGAAAGTTTGTAGAAACACAAGCAAAGCTATAATGGGTGTGTTTTCATTGGAAGCCTGCCTGGCCTTCTGCCAACTTGTCTGCTGTTTTCTGTAATGAGATATTGAAAGACTTCAATTCTTTGAATATGTCTTACTCTTTGGCATCTTGCCTGTTTTGGAGGAGGAAAGCGAAAATGTGAGCATGCCTGAGGTTCTGTGGCCAGCAATAATGCAACTGAGTAGCTTCCTTCTCTGTCCCTTGAGGAGTTCTCAGTGCATGTTAGCTGCCCTTTGAGGAAGGGCAGCTTCGAAAGGGCATTGGCACTTAGTGCTTTGTGAGCAGGGTCTTGGCAAGAGAACTGACGAGCTGAGATGTGAAGCTGCCAAGATAACTTACCTGCCAGTGGTAGGGAGAGAACTACTGTCAGCAGGTGTGCACCACCCTCCTCTTTGTCAGCTGGAAAATCTCTGCAAAAGCATGGAGCCTTATTGCTCTGGCTTGCACACGGAGTACACAATTTCTCTGAAATTATGTGCAAAAAGCACTGTGTTAAGCATATGCTTTTTTTAAGTGTCTTGAGGGGTTCTCCTGTAGAAGTGACAAGTACAGGACTACTGAGGGAGAGAAAGATTTTGAGACTTTGCCTTGAAAGTGTTAAAAAATTGAGAAAAGCATTTGAGAAAATGAGTAAGACTACAGGGGGTAGTTAAAGATTGGGGTTTGGATTTTTAATATTTAAAAAAAGGAATTGCATTTTCATTCCAAGTCCTCATCTATACCCCCCCAAAGGGAAAACCCTTCTGTCCTTAAGGACTATGTCATTAAAATGTTAGCTGGCCTACCTGTGGGTTACTTGCATGTTTCCATAGTAGTGACACTTTCTAGAGCTTTATATTAGTTTGTAGGGTGTCTACTGAATGTCAGGCTTTTTGAAGCTGGCTATTTCAGAACTTCTTCGATCAGTTTTCTGCTTGTCACAATGTGGAGGGACAGTAGACTGCGAGGATCAAAAAGAAGGCTAGCAAACAAGCTTATGGAAGTGCTGAGTAACTTAAAATTGTATCAGAGTACTTGGTAGATATGATTATTTGTAACAGTAAGATAGAGTTAATACTGCGTTTAAACCTGCTATGCTTTTAAGTATCTGCCCTGCAGCTCTTGGAAAATACTAGAAGAAATACATTGTGGAGCCATTCTTAGACTAAGTAGCATCTGCCTTAAAACTGCAAATTAGAGTTTAATTAACTGGCAGGTTTGTCTTGTATGCAAATACTGCTGCCAGAGAAAAAAATGGGCTGCTTGGCATGATGCCATGTGGGATGTAGCACTTGGAGACCCAAGGCATTCTTCTTTTTCAGTCCTCCTGAATTAGTGCTGTTAAAGACCCCTACACACAGGGCTCAGTGTCTCTTTGATTGTGTGAACTTGTGCAGTTTTTGATTCAAAACCTGACTGCATATCTCATGGAAATCGTGGTGGTGTTTGAAGTTAAATTCAAGATTAATATAGGCCACTATTTTCTACAAGAAATCTTAATGTTTTCAAAAATACAATGAAGTTCAGATACTTGCCAGCTTGATTGTCTTCGTGTTGGAGGAGGTTTGAATATCAGGGAATGAGTTAAATCTTGAGTAGCCTGTTTAAAAGGCAATTCTAAGCAGGCAAGAAAGCATCAGGAAAATTACCTTGGCAAAGCCCGATCAATAGGCTGTTCTCCCTGTGTCCCTGCACGGCAGCTCTGCGGAGCAGCTCGGCTGAAGCTACCTGCTGGAGCCTTTGGGCCCTGACGTCACAACATCTGATCGCGGACCTGGCTGCATTGGCTGCCGCCACCTCCGCTCCATCACCATCTCCTCCTTATTCCCCCCTTTTAAATGACACTGATCTGGGATTGGGATTTAGCTCAAGATAGACTGCGTGGGGAAGCTAGAAAAGAGGGGACTAGAGTTGCTAAAGAAAGCAAAACCAGAGATGCTCACTAGTGTGTGAGGCAGAGCCAGTCTGCTGTCATCGCTGCATGCCAGGTGGTCACTGAGGGCTGAACCTGATCTTGGGAATGGACAGATCCAGCTGAGCTGTTGCCTTTTGGCTTTTAGAAAGATCTGTGCATTAAAGCTGTCCTAGAGACATGGTAGAAGAAGGATACTTGTGTATCTGGTGCTAACAGCAAGTTCTTTATTAGAACAGATAGATCCATTGTGCAGTTAATCACTTGTGATCAATGTTCTTTCTCTCCCAGGAAAAAAGAGGCAAGAAACCATCAGGATTTTTCACTCTAATCAGAGCTTGTGTTGAGATAAAGATTATGCCTGTGGCTAGAGCAGAATTGGACCCAGTGACATGTTTTCAGGAGCAGCTGTATTTCTTTTCATTTCTGTTAACTTCAACCCAGCCTTACTTTACTTCACTGTAGGATTTTAGCTCTCTGATGTTCATCATGTAAGGTATATAAAACTGGATCTTTTTCAATTTAAATCAAAATCTTCAGACTTTTGAAGGCTTTCTGTAGCATCTCATGGAAACATCACAGGATTTCTCCTAACAGAGTGGTTAATGCTGTCTAGGTACCAGTAAAAACTATTTTAGGATGCCCCTTCTAGCAGTGTTATGAGAGCAGCAGTAGGGTCGATGCTGCTCTGTTATAGCAGATTTGCCATGCTATTACAAAATGCTCCCCTTGTGCCATTACAGGTTCTGGGCTGTGGGGTTTAAACTTCATGCTCAGTTCTCTATTTGTACAGACTACAGAATACAGTCATGTCAGGCTGAGAGGGTAGCACTGAAATGGAGGGGCATAAAATTCTGCTAGGTAAAGCAATAGCAAGGGTCTGGTTCTATATCCAGTACAGGGAAAATCTATTATGATTCAAAGAGCTTAAAGTATTGTAAGTTTAAAAAAAAAGGGGAAAAAAATTGGATGCATAGCTCTCTGGAAACAGGATCCACCCTTGCAAATACTTTTGTATTTTTTAAATGTGCAAGCTATTAAAAAGCATTTTTCAAAAGTCTATTGTGAAAAGAGCTGGCTTCCATGAGTCAGGTTTCACAGGAACTGGTCCAAGGCTTATTCTTCTCCCTGAGAATTTCCTTCCATTTTTCTCATGCAGAATGGAGTTCTGCAGCCAACCCCCTGATAATAAGAACTGATACCTGCCTATTAAGGGAAAGAAGGAAAACCCACACCTGCAGTAAGGATGCTTGGTGTAATGTCTAGTGCTCTGTGTCTGTATGACAAACTCCCATTCCTTACCTTTCTGGTCTTTGTTAGTTTTCTTTTCTGTGCCCAGTACTTTGGAGTGAGTCCTAACAAAGCTGCTGAATAATTCCATGGTATGTAAAGGAGCAAGACATAATCTTACAAGAAGGGCTAGAGAAGTATTCAAGTACTCTAGAGAATACTTGAAAGCCTATTCTGGAAAGCCCCTATTACCATTGTAAAACAGGATTCTACACTAAAATACCTTGATGTTTGATACATCCAAGCCTTAGCTTGCAAGAACCAGTGAAGTAATTACTTGTGCTGGTATAGTTTTATAAGAATTCTCCATGCTGTTGTATGTTTTTACATGAATTTCCATGTGCTTGTTGGCTCAGAATCTACAAGATTCTGGAGTAGATCAGAACATCTACAGGTTTTCTGAACTGGAATTTACTGCCATGTGCAGACATGGATGAGACCCAGAACCGTTGCATCTGTCCTGTTGCTTGCTTGGAGTACATAGAGCCTAGATGTGAGGTGAGGAGGTGGGAGGACCTGGAGATATTTTCTAATTCAGGAACTTTGAATGAGGGAGTTAGAATAGCATCGGGCGCAGCAAATACAATTGGTTCTACAGGCTTAGCCTGGATACATTTTTCTCTGACCCTGCAAAAGCAGGATGGGGCTGGGAGTGTCAAGCAAAGCAGGGTTAGAACTGTGTCTTACTCTCAATGGTGCTTTGTACAAATACTTAAGTGCTATACAAACAACTGTAGTAGTCAAGCTAGAAGTAACCAAACCCTCCTAATCAGGAAGCTACTTTACTGAATCCAAAGGTTTTCACCTTCCTTCTATAACAAGATCTGTTATTGCCTTACTACATGTGTACACCTGAAAGATCCCAGCTCACCCCATAAAAAGAACCTGTATGCTACAGTTTAATGTTCAGTCCCACAGAATGAATGCTGCTATCTGAATCAGGTGTTTGGTCAGCAACCCCAGGGTGCAAACGTCTGGGTCAAGGTTCAGATTTAGTTTAGATTGGCTTGATTAAAATATCTACTGGTTTGTCTGAGAACAGTGAAGTTACTGTGTCAGATATTCAACATGAAATGGTATTTGGAACTGCAGTTGGAACACTATTTTCTCTTCTTTAATGTGGGAGGTGTGGCTCGGAGGTGAGCAGATGGATGGTGCCAAGTAGCACACCTCTCGGTGTTAAGCCATTCAGCACCAGAGCTAGAGATCAAAATCTTCTTTCTGCTCTCTTTATTTGGATTTCTACTTGTACACTGGGATGGTGTGTGTCTGAAAGATGGCTGTTGTCAGTTTGTCAGGTCTGCTTGCTGATGCTTGTGTAATTTGGTGGCTAGAGCACAGGGCTGGGAGCACAGATGTTCAGGATCAGACTTAAAAATGTGCTAGTAGCAAATCAATGTGTGTAGCTGCTTTCCTACTTGAATTCAAATGTGGCCTGTCCCCTTAAAACACTGTCTCATGAAATGCCTGAAAAATGCTCAGTTTCAGTAGTAGTCTTGTTGATGAAGCGTTCAGCCCCTGCAAAGCAGGGGAGACCACTCAAGACATCTTTCTTGAACAAAATAGTGCAATGCATTTCTGCTGACAGAAGAGTCTCTACCAATATGTGAGCATAACCATGGCTGCTGAATTACTTCTGACACAGGGCTTACATTCAAGATCATGATAAAGTTGTTTGAGCAAAAACTGACCAAATAGAGCTTTACTGTGTTGAATGCTCTTAAACTGTATAACCTATTTTCAGAACAGAAGTAAAAGCCTGGAATTCAGAATACGGGAATTCTGGCAGGGGAATTCACTAGGCCTACCAATGTGCAGTTCTGCCTGTCTTTGGGGGATTTCTAGTATCCCCTTTCCTGTGGTGAATACTTCAGCTATGTAAATTGGTGCAGATGTTGTAATAATGATTTACTGTCCCCTTCCCCTCATCACCTTGTGTCCTGTAGTGTTCAGAGTCTTAGCTTTTGTTCCTAACAGGAGCCTAAATGACACATCTGGTATGAAACATGAACCTTGGGCATGTGATGGATATACCACTGCCCAACCACTGCTTCTCTCACTGGTGTTTTTCCCTCTGAAGAAGAGTCACATCTGTTTTCACTTACGACTTGGCTTAAGGACTGGTGACACCTGAGCAACTGGAGCTTTTCCACAGTGGTGCACAGTGCTCTCCAGGCTATGGCTTTCAAACACAAAACACCTTTGTAACTTGTTTGGAGGTTTAGGCAGTGATTGTCCTAGTCATTCCTGAGCCAGTCTTCCTTTCAGCAAAAACTTGTTTCCTCATACTCCTGCCCTTTCCTCTCCCTCAAGCCTGTGTTTGATTTGAGAACTAGGAAATCTGGGATCACACTGGAGCTATTGACTTAAACATTCTTTAAAAATTACAAATTCCGTTTACTATGAAAGAGCTTGAAATTCAAGTTCAAGATGCCCATTTTCTGTCACTTTTTCACTGTTGTATTTCATTAACAATTTAGTGATTCTTTTCCCCTGTTTACCTTTCTTTAATCTGTTCTTCATTTTCAGCTCTTCCTCCAAAACCCCCCAAACCAATGACTCCAGTCAATACAAATGGAATAAAGGACAATTCCAGTTTCTCTCTGCAGGAAGCAGAGTGGTACTGGGGGGACATCTCAAGGTAAGCAATATTACTGAAACATTATTTTAAATGTATTAATGTGTTATTAAAAATAGAATAAGCCAGTTAAAATTTAAGAAAAAACAACATGCCTATTTCAGGCATCATTATACAGGAAGGAAATGCTTCAGGACTACACTTGGCAAAGCATGTAAATGAAACTCTTTGGCTGGATTCAGGACTTCTTTAAGATGTTACTGTTCTGGTGCAGATATTACCAGTCTTGGTGACCATTACTTTGGGTTTCTAAACTTCTACAGATACACAAAGTCTTTAAAGAGGAGAACATTTCTTTGTTCAAAAAGAAAAGTGCTTATGAATATGCTAGCTAAGATCTTGTAAGCATACAATGTTGGGATAGATGCAGTTCAGCAAAATTTCAGTAGGAGGCTCAGAATAAAAGCAACTGCATTCTTATTTTGAGTTTCTTTAACATTTGGTTAAAATTACATCTATATTAATTTTTATTACATGGTGATATAAAAATAGCTCTTACAAAGGCTAACCATCACCAGCTCTGCTGAGGAGCAGATGATAGAGACACATACCAAGTAAACTAAATTTTACCTCTTAAGGAAACCATTTCCTATGCACTTGAGGAAATAGATGGTTTGGGTTAGGTTCAGGAAATGAAGTACCAGATTTTATATATTTAACTGCATAAAAGCACTGAAGTGCCAGTCATCTTTTTCCCTCTAAAGGCACTTGTGAAGAATCTAAAATTTGGAACTGTAAGGGGAAACATGAGCACAGAATCATAGAAATCATAGAATAGTTACAGCTGGAAGAGACCTTGAAGATCATCAAGTCCAGCCTTTGTCCTAGCCCTAGCAACCTGCTAAATGATGCCCCCCCAATGCAACATCTACCCGTCTCTCAAACACCTCCAGGGATGGTGACTCAACCACCTCCCTGGGCAGCCTGTTCCAATGGCTGACAACCCTTTCAGGAAAGAAATTCCTCCTAATGTCTAGCCTGAACCTCCACTGGCACAATTTCCATCCATTTCCCCTTGTCCTGTCACACTCCACCAGGGAGAACAGACCAATCCCTGCCTCTCTACAATTGCCTTTCAGGTAGTTATAGAGAGTGATGAGGTCTCCCCCTCAACAGTCTCTTTTCCAGGCTAAACAGGCCCAGATCCCTCAGTCTTTCCTCCTCAGGCTTATGTTCTAAGCCCTTTACCAGCTTGGTAGCCTCTGGACCCTCTCCAGCACCTCCATGTCCCTCTTGTAGTGAGGGGCCCAAAACTGGACACAGTACTCAGGGTGAGGCCTCACCAAAGCTGAGTAAAGGGGCATGATCACCTCCCTGCTCTTACTGACAACACTGTTCCTGATACAGGCCAAGATGCCATTGGCCTTCTTGGCCAACTGGGCACACTGCTGGCTCATGTTCAGCTGGCTGTCAATCAACACCCCTAGGTCCCTCTCTGCCTGGCAGCTCTCCAGCCACTCCTCCCCAAGCCTATAGTGCTGCTGGGGCTGTGATCAGGAATTGTTCAAACCTGTACACATAATACTTTTAAACACTTTGTCATGTAGAGACAAGAAAACCTTATTTGCTGCAGTAGTTCATTGAAGTTCTGAGAAGGGAAATAAAGTTTTCATATCTTTATTGTACTGCTCTTATCTTTATAAAGCAAACCCGCATAGATCTTGCTTTTGAAGGACCTCAGCAGTGATATTTTTCTGTTGATTCTAAATCAAAGCAGAGTAGCAAAACATAATCACAAAACCCACTAGGTGGGGTTTGTTTAAAACTGCTCTATGTTAGTGTCATTTTATTGACTGGATTTATTCCTCAACTAACAGCACATGTGATGCCAGGAGCTAATGCAGTAGAAATCCCATTGAAGTGGCTTTATTAGATTAAAATGTGATATGCGTGCCTGTAAAGATGGAATTGTTTATGACCATATTTTGATGGCCAGCAGGTATGGACTGCATCAAGCTGTCGGGGCAGAAGCTGTAGTTTTCAGTCAAGAACTTGTGCTGAAAATTTTGTTATGAGCTCCAAGGTGCAACTTGCAGGCCTAAGCCCAAGTCCTTAGATCATAGCCATCCTTTCCAAAAGGCCATTTGAGTTAAATGGATCCAATCTGTAAAATGTTCTGAGTAAGCAGACATGCTCATGATACTTAGGAGTCTGTCTTAACTAAAAGAATGGTTTTCAGGTAGCTAAATGAAAACTAGGGCTATTTTGTAAGACTGCTGTTGATTTTTCTATAAAGTCCAAGTAGGTTTCCTACCTCACTTAGATAATGTTAAGGCTAACTGATAAACTTAAGTTTACAAACGATTGTATTTAAAAGTGCTTAGTGTTTCTGAGAAGCTGTGAGGGAGCTGTTGTGAAGCAAGATATGTAATCTGGGTGAAATGGTCAAACCTGGCAAGACACTTTAACTCCAGAGCTGAAATCATTTTCTTAATGCTTACAGGTACTCACTTTCACTAAAAGATTTCGTGATTTAGCTTAGAGTTCTGGACTGAATATCTGCCATTAGCTTCAGTTGTAAAGGAGGAAAAGTTGCACTGAAGCTAGAAAGGTTGTAGTGGTTTAAAACTGCTGTAAATAAGATCGGAGTTAAGCCAATAATGACTCTCTTGAGACTAAAACAGTGCTAAACTCTAGACACTTTTGAGCTATGATGGTGGAAAACCATTTCTTAAGAGGTCAGGACTAGTTTCTCAAAGGGCATCTGTTTCCAGTGTGGACTTTAAAACCTGAGTAGATTACAGGGAAAGGTTGTAAACTGTGAGACACAGCTGCTACTGTTGATGAAACAGACTTCTTCCTAAGTGGCAGTTGACTGCAGGTATTTGTTAGTGTAACTACACAAGTTCAGACTTGCTGTAGGTGGCCTAGAAGACTGGAGAGCCTGAGTGTGGAAGAAGATTGTCTGATGCTTTGAACTCTTACACATGTTGGTGTTAGTGGCTTCAGTATTGATACCTGTGACAAAGGTGGTCATGTCCTTATGCTTCTAATTTTGCCTTCCTTTCTATTCTCCAGGGAAGAAGTAAATGACAAATTACGAGACATGCCAGATGGAACCTTCCTGGTGCGCGATGCATCAACCAAGATGCAGGGGGACTACACTCTGACATTACGGTAAGAATCGAGCCATTGCAGTCCACATAGTAAACCCCTGAGCAGCTTGTTGCTATACCAGTGGCAGCAGTGCCTGTGTAAAGCTGACATGGCTCAAGTTGAGAGATGTTCCCAGAGGTACTGCACATCACTGAATGAGCAAACAAATAGCCAGATCTGAGAGTTGGTTCTGTTCTGTGCACTGAATCCTGTCCCTCGCTAAACACTACTTTAGTGATCTCTGTGTAGATTAGATGGGACTGGAGGAGGAGAGCCACTCAGTACTGCTTCATAGTTTCAGAACTGCAAAGGTAAAAAGGTATTCATAAACTAGGGCTTTGATTAATGGGAGTGTGTTGAGTATCTCATCAGTGTTGCAGCTCTAGAGAATTGAACACAGTGTCTTTCTAAAGAGAGAATCTTATGCTTTCTGATCTGAAGTTTAGGAAATATTGAATTGGAGCCATGTTTCTTTCTTCATTAAAATTTTCTGCAAGTGGAAGACTTCCCAGAGCTGCCCCAGTCCTTTCTACTGCAGTTATAAAGCAGACCTCATGTGACTAGCTGCTGGTACCTTGCTCAGCCTGTCCAGCCACTTGCCTCTGCCAGGCTCTCAAGATTGGCTGTTAGAGGCAAACAGGCGAGGCTACTGCTTTGTAGCACAGCTTTGGGAGTTACTATGATATGGTAGATATTTGATCTTGCTGTGTAATTCCCTTGTCTTAATGGCAGATTTGACCCTAAGGGTGTAGTTTAAATTCTGCTTTGACTTCTGCCTTGAAGTTCATGGACTCTAAAGTTTGGCATGATTTGGTTATTCTACGGAATGCAGATGTCTTTAGGAACCAGAATTGAGAAGGACAGGCTATTGTCTAAAGAGTATTGCTGGTGAGGAAAAAAAGGAAGAAATAAGCACTATTTGTGTAAACCAATAGAATGTGTAAATCTGGATAATGTAAAGTCCTAAACTTACAACCATCTTGTAATTCTCAAAGGATTTTGTTTAGGTTTGTGTATCCTGTATTAGCATCCATAACTCAAGAGACTTGCTAATCACTGTATAAATGTATACTCCAGTGGTACACTATTAGTGACCCAAAATTGCAGGAAATTGTTGGTTTGGGTTTTCATGTAGCTACTTTTTTTCAGCCTTTGGCACCGTCCTTTACCCTTGCAAAACTTGTGGCAAAGCTAGGTCTTAAATACCATAAGCTGGCTCCAGAATGAATGCAAAGGAAGAGATTTACTTTGGGCTTTATTCCTGTTCAAATAATATCAAAATATCAAAAAAAGCAACACTATGAAGGCATACAGTGCCAAAGCCACTTGCCAAGGACAACTACTTGCCACTTGGTGTCTTTGTTAGCAAAACCTCTAAATGACCGTTCTCCTTTATAGGAAGGGTGGCAACAATAAACTGATAAAGATCTACCACCGGGATGGAAAATATGGCTTTTCTGATCCACTGACATTTAATTCAGTTGTGGAACTGATTAACCACTACCGCAATGAGTCTCTTGCTCAGTATAACCCAAAGCTTGATGTGAAGTTGATGTATCCAGTGTCCCGGTACCAGCAGGTAAGATCCTTCATCAGACCCCAGTAGCTGTTAGTGCAGATGAGAATAAAATTGCAAATGTGTATATAATTCTGTTTTCTTTGTGAAGCCTGATTATTTTTTTAAGCTGAAAAAAAGTTTTCACATTTAATCTTGGATTGTAATAATGAGTCTTCCAAATTGTCTCACTATTTAAGCTTCTTCACTTTAAGTTTCGAGTCTCTGTCTAAGCAGCCCAATAGAGAGGTGAAACCCTGACATGCATCAGACTTAAACCTCTTGGAGAAGCCCTTATTTTTTCCCCTTGGACCCTTGTGGACCCACAGGATGCTGTTCTAGGCAATGTTTCCCTTGAGGCACATATGAGCCATGCAAGTACTCACTCTGCATAGCCATCTAAATTTTTGAGGAATAGTTTTCAAAGTTTTATTCAGTAGCCTGAGACATCTATTGGGAGGTGTCCTTGCCCATGCCAGGGGGTTTGGAACTAGATGATCTTTAAGGTCCCTTCCAACCCCAACAATTCTATGATTCTATAATTTTCCTGCATTTAGGAAAAAGAGCTGCAGAGATTATTTGGAAATAAAATAGTGTGATCTTTAACTTGAGATTCCAAGGAATTCCCTTCCTCTCTCCAATAAGAGATAGCAATGCTAGACGTAAGCTGCAGTGTATTTTGGAAGCTTGGTATTTTTAGCATAGTTCTTGGTGTCCCCTAGTTCTGATTCCTGCTATCTGTAAGCAGTGGAACTTGTTGCGTGGAGGAAGGGGGATTTTTTGATACAGTGTTTGTGTTCTGTACAAACCTGATTATAGAAATTATGCTAATAGCTGTAAAATGCAAATGTGCATAAGTGGACAAATGAATACTCTTAAGGAAAAGCTGCTTTGCTTGAACACTTAATAGCTTTTTGTATGTACAGGATCAGTTGGTTAAAGAAGATAACATAGATGCAGTAGGTAAAAAGCTTCAAGAATACCATGCTCAGTATCAGGAAAAGAGTAAGGAGTACGACAAATTGTATGAAGAATATACCAGAACATCACAGGTTAGTTCTGCTTTTACTATCTGTAGAGTCCATTCCTTTTTGTTTAAAAGTAAAGGAAATTATTTTAACTTGCTAGAGCTAATAAAGGCAGTCCAAGGTCAAAAAGATACAAGAAATGAAAACTTTAGTAAATGGTGGACTAGAGCAAGATGGTTTCAAAGTTGATGGAAACTGAATATTACTTGATGCTGGTAGTCCTAGAGGTATGTAGTGGGGCAAGGAAGAAAGAGGAGATGAGCTTCCTAGTATAATGTAGAGTGGTGGTGAAGGCCATCACCTGCAAGCTTTCCACTGCAGACTTCTTCCTTGGCTGCTGAGTATTTCCAGATGCTATATGCTGCAGTGAGAATTGTAGAGGAGCTTGTCCAGGTTTTTTATGAAATCATGTTCAAATTGGATACCAGATATTATGCACTAAGGAAGTGTGAATACAGTGTTTGGACTGTTTCTTGTAAAATAAGATAGTTCATATATGGGGAGGAGATTTGATGGCAGTCTTCCTGCAAGCTAAGATGGAAAATATGACTAAAATATTTGAGGGGTTTGCAGCCTAATAGAGAGAGCATCATGTGGGGGAGGAGAGTATACTTAAAGGGAGTAAGTCTTCCCTGTACTTCCCTGAATCTGCTTGGACATTTGACTAAATTTAAACTGATTAATCACATTGTGACTTGTGGGGGGATGAAAGTTCATCTCCTCAGTCTATTTAGGGAGCATTGTAGTCTTGCATTGTCATCTGTATCATGAACAAATGATGAAGGGCTCTTTCCTCACAGGAAATTCAGATGAAGAGGACTGCAATTGAAGCATTTAATGAAACTATTAAGATATTTGAGGAACAGTGCCACTCACAAGAGCGATACAGCAAAGAATACATTGAGCGATTTCGCCGGGAGGGGAATGACAAAGAAATCGAACGGTAGGCTCTAAAATTCTGTTTGTTCAAAAGGAAGAACTAGTGTCCATATTGGCACTCCCATTCAATTCTTATGCAAAATTTTATATCATAAAACACTTAGTAAACTCAATATTTTCTCTGAGACCTTCCCCTAAGGTGTCCAAACCTTCAGTAAAGCTCTCTTTTGTTGAGGAATTGCATTTGTAGGCAGAAGAGGTAGGAGATCTCTGGATTTTTCTCCCTCTTCAGTAAATCAAGATACTGTGATGGGGCCCAGGAAAGGATCATGAAATAATTTAATTTGCTTATCCCACTTCTGTTTGGATTTGCTCAGAATGTAATTCTGAAAAATCTTTACTTGTAAACTGTGGAAATGTACATAGATCTGGTAAATCTCATAGTCTATAGTCAGTTTTAGTCACTTTTAAAGAAGAGCAGTATTTAATTGCCTCTACTTTGTAACTGGATAGTGGTAATCTCAGAAATTCAGTAAGGGCCTCATTTGAAATTGCCCTTCTATGAAGATACTAGCAGATAAAGCTGTATCTGGACCTTGGAAGATACTTGGAGTATAATGTCTAACCTGACAGGGCTTTATGAATCACAGTAGGGTAACCTTAAGGAGATTTTTAGACTGAAAACGATTACCTGTGACAATCCTATTATGTAATTGTATATTATTATGTAATTCTGACTAAAGATCAATTAACAGGGGAAATATGTAATTTTCCTGAATTGTACGAAACCTGCAAACTAATCTTGAATGAAGAGATGGGGAGCTTTACTTCCTAGTAGCTCTTGATTGGTAATTGAAATCTGCATTTGGAATCTTGCAAGTACTGTGATACCCATGGTGGGATTGTGTAATTGATATACTAAAGAGTGAATCTAACAGTGAAGGAGGAATTTCTTCTAGCTTTCCTTCCTAGAGATAATTCATTCCTGCATCTCTGCCAGAAGGAAATATATTAAGGTAAACTGAAGGTTCAAACTATGCAAAAGGGTGATAGGCCTTCTGGCAAGAGGTCTTTTCTGGCAGTCTTACAGTAATTTTCATGTTAAGATGAGGAGGTCAAGGGGAGGAGCTGCTCTTATGCAATTTCTTGTGATATTCTTATGTAAGTGCTAACAATAAGGTTCAGTCCTTCTAGACTGGTTTGACCTCACCTCTCAAATATTACATTTGGTTGCAGGATAATGATGAACTATGAAAAATTAAAATCACGTCTGGGTGAGATTCACGACAGTAAAATGCGCCTGGAACAAGATTTGAAGAAACAAGCTCTGGACAACAGGGAGACTGATAAGAAAATGAATAGTATCAAACCTGACCTAATTCAGCTCCGCAAAATCAGAGATCAGTATCTTGTGTAAGTAAGCCTGACCTGTACCTCAGAATAGTGTCTCTGATGAACCTGATTAATGGTTGTTTCCATCAGGATAACGAGAATTTAATTTTTGTTTCATATTCAAAATTCTGTGAGTGCTAAGGTACTGCATTCCATCATGGAATGTCTGAGTAATTGGTTTGCGTTTTCATGACTTCATTACTTAAAGACTCAGTCTGCTGCAACTGGGGGTACATTCTGCAACTCGTGTAAATAAAACATTAAAGTTACATGAGTTATAAACAAAGCCATGCCTGCTAATGCAACAGAGCTTAGTAGTTTGTGCTAGTTGTGGCACATGTTGCTCATACCTACCCTTGATTTCACTGACAGCCCTGTTATCCAGTTCCTGATGTCCTTAGGCTGGACTCGGTGCACTAGGATTCTGGTAGAAGACAGAAAGGAACATGCAGTCTCAGAAGGTGATGTTAGGAGATTAGAAGAAGCCAGTGGCAATACTCGTTTTGTTTTCCCAAAAGAAACAGGCAGCTGTCACAATGTGTATTCCACTTCCTTTCTGGACTGCACTGTGCAGAGGCAGTACCTCTTCCTCAGCTCAGTTCTTCTCTTACTCCTTTTTTCCTGTGTCTATTAAAAGAGGCATCTCAGAAGATGATGCAAAGAAGCACTCATGGAATCTATGGGTTTTGTTATAAAGAATAAACTGAGCTCCATGGGTTTTGTTATAGAGAATAAACTGAGCTCCAGACTGTTTCTTTGTGGGACCTTGTGTCTGAGCTTAAGCTTATGCAGTAAGAAAACCCATCCATGTACTCTGAAGTAATGTACTAATGCTCTTTTCTGGCAGATGGCTCAATCACAAAGGAGTGAGACAGAAGCGAATAAACGACTGGCTGGGGATCAAAAATGAAAATACTGATGAGTAAGTGTCGCTACACATATGATTTTACTGAGAAGTGTTCCATTAATAAGGTTTTTCTCTTGGGGTTGGTAATACAAAACACCAGTTTCTCCATAGAGAATTGTAGAAGGAAGGACTGCAGAAAAAGGGAGAAATTCCTCTAGAGAACTGTATGAAATATGAGGCAGCAACCTTGCTGAAAAACTCAGAATTGAACAAAGTTGGAACAATTAAGTTCTAAGTTGAAGCCTTTCATGTACGTCCATTAGGAGCCTGACCTCCCAATTCAGATGTGTTCTGGTATTTCTTTGAATGACTTCTGCAAAAATAAATCACTCTGCTTATTAATGCCTTTACTGACCCCTAGTTAAGTTAACAAATTTGTCCTCTCTTTCAGCACATACTTTGTGAATGAAGAAGATGAAAACCTGCCACATCATGACGAGAAAACTTGGTTTGTTGGGGATCTCAACCGTATCCAAGCAGAAGACTTGCTCTGTGGGAAACCTGATGGAGCATTTTTAATTCGCGAGAGTAGCAAGAAAGGATGTTATGCTTGTTCTGTGGTGTAAGTCTATTTTCCTTTTTATTCTAACTACTCGATTCATAAATCTCTACCACAGCTCTTTATTTTGCAGAACAAAGCCAGGCCTACCCATTGGAATTTTTGCATGGTAAAAGCTTTGTTGCAAAAATGTGCTTTGAATGTGCAAATAACTGTAGTCCTAGCTGTCTCTTCAGTCACTACAGGAACTAGTACAAAATTCTAGAGTATCCCAACCTGAAGCTCTACAGTCAAAAGGCCCAATTCTCCTGTATTCTTCCCTGCCAAAGAACACATAGGAAGAAAAACAGGGCTGGCTGTAAAGCTGTAACATCTTCCATTCTTGTTTTTAGGCATGCCCAACTCTGCTTTCTCTTGTATTTTTAAGATAACAATAGTGCTTCAAAGGAAGCATTATTTTTAAGCAGTAGCTTTTATGACTTTCACACAGCCTTGCATTGATTTCTTATGTTTCCCTTCACTTTATGCTGATGTAATAGAGGTCAGAAATACTCTTGATTCCATTAACTAAATATCCTTCAAGCCTGTTCTGGAGTGCAAAATGGCTTTCACTGATTTCACATGAGGTTAATTGCTTCTGAAAGCAAGTCCAAGAAATGAATATATGAAGGTATATCACCTCAAGGTAACTGGAGATTGTAGTATCTGCAATGTTAAAAGATACTGTTTGTCACAGGCACTGAAGTGATGGGTTCATCAGATACTTTTGCTTGGTTGGTATTGTACCTACAAGCTAGCCAACGGATGGCATAACAACCTGTTCCTGGATTGGAATAGGCTCCAGTGCAGGATTACATGATAATCTTTCTGGCAGAGGAGGCTTTTAGCAGCTTTGGAAATACTATGTTACAGTAGCTGATTTGCCAAGTTAGGGCCTCAGTCACTATGACTTCAGATGGTGAACCAACTTGAACCCATGCCATACTTAACATGAAAAAATGCACACTGAAAGTCAGTGCTGCAATTCATGGAAAGTGCTGTAGGTCATAAGAATTTGTGGAGTTTGGTGGCTTTGCTTAGCAGAAAGGTTTGCAGGTAAGCTGAACACAAAGTTGTTGCTGACTTGAGTTGCTTATCTTCTTGGTTAGGCTCTTGACCTACTCCCCGCCCCCCCCCAACAAACATTTGGAGAACAATATAGCAGGGAATTCTACTGCTGGTATGGAAAAGACCTCTTATATGGATTGTTATGCAGGAGTGTTCAATCATATGTCCTGAAGCACTGTTTCTTCACATATTAATCCCCTCTGCTTGCATCTGTTGGGTCCTCCATTATGTAACTTAGTGACTGGCAGGGTTGCTGCATTAGTTGATTGTTAATAGGCTGTCACTTTGGGTTTGCCCTTTGACATTAAACTCTCCTATTTCCTTTCCTTGCAGAGCTGATGGAGAAGTGAAACACTGTGTGATCTACAGCACTCCGAGAGGTTACGGGTTTGCAGAACCATATAACCTGTACAGCACACTTAAGGATTTGGTTCTTCATTACCAGCAGACATCCCTTGTCCAACATAATGATTCCCTAAATGTCAGGCTTGCCTATCCTGTCTACGCACAGATGCCCTCTTCTCTCTGCAGATAAATTCTGAGGAGGAATAAAGTGTTGGCTATCTTGGATTCTTTTCTACATTTTTTATTAGAACTTGGAGGGCATTCTTTCTCCTTAGACTGCTTGTTTTGCACAAGAAGTGATTCTGTGAATGTGAATCAAAGAGGCCTAGCAGCAACAAGACGACAACTTGGGTGTAGGTGTCCTGGTGCTACCTTAAAAGCTCAGCTGTGCTTTTACACTGATACTTTTGTTTCCTTATGAGGGGAATGAACTCTACACACACATACAAAAATACTGGAAGCAAAATATCATTTTCTGGAGATAATTTTTTGCCAGGCACCTTCTGTGGAACTTATAATTGGATTTTGTTTTCTCTTGTTCTTATAGAGACAATTTGAAGCCTCTGTCTGAGGCATCAGTAATGTCTTTCAGTCTTAAACTCCCAAGAAACTAGGGGGGAAACTCTACCACAGCAATTCTTCTCTGTTAATTTTAGCAGCTTCACTGCGATTCAGCTGAACTTCCAAAAGAGGGCATGTCTTGAGGTAGCATGGAATTTGGTGAGAAGACCAAAGGAATTATGGGAAAGCTTCAGGTTTTTATTTAAATGGAAAAATGCTTGTAATGAAAAGTTGCTTTATTTTTTTGCCAACAGTAACAAAGTTTTGGTCCCAATGGCACTGCAGGTCTTCACTTAAAGGAAACATTTATAACCAAACTGAACACACCAAAACTTTGTTCGTTGCTAGATTGAGCACTTAGGGGGAAGGTTGCATTAGCATCTGCACATACTTTCTACACCAAAACTTGAAACAAATAAAAGGAAAGGCTAAACATTGTGTGGCTTCAAAACACTAAATCTGTCTGATCTAATTGCTCACTTTCCTCTTTCATGACCCCTCTCCCTCCCATTCCTCAGCTTGGGATTCTGTTTTCAGTTTTAATGATACTGTGCTTCAGAATGTAAACTAGAATGAAGCTTGCACTTGACCATTTCAGTTCTCTTGCTGAACAGTGGAAGACTCTTGAATGCTTGATTTTTGGTAGAGAAGAAGTAGATGCAGTCAAATGCTTCTGGATGACTTATTGTAACAATCTTTTGTGAGGTGTAGTCATTTCCTGTTATATAGAATTGGGCATGCTAATTATACATCTCCTCTGATTTGTTCTTTGCAAGCTAGGCTCTGAACTCTCACACCACTGCAGCCAAGCAAGATTTTTACATGGTATAATCTAAATTCTCTTGTAGTTATTTTGGACATGATACAAAACACAGGAAGGGAAGAGAGCTGTACTCATCAGTTATTGGATGTCTGGTACTGTCCTTTGGCAAAGGCTGCTGTCAAAAACTGGAGTGGGTAGTCCTGGGCTTTGTCAAGTATAGCAATCATCCAATAAATCCCCTCCCTGGACAGTATACAAAGCAGCTTATTTCTATTCTTTAAGCTTCTAAAATGAAAAAGAGCTAAGTTTGGCAAACCAAACTACTTGGCATCAAAGCACAACTGGCAAAGCAATTGTTCAGTGTGCAACCTTGAAAGTTACTTTTGTTCCTATTACTGGAAGCTGTTCCTTTGCACTGCACCCATTGTGCAGGGCAGGAAGCAGACAGTCATGCAGGGCTGAGAATGCTCTAGACCTGTTTCTGACCCTGGGGCTGGTTTCCTGTTCAAATCTTTTTTTCTGTAGTGCCTGGGCAGTAGTGCCAGGCCTGTTGATGGTGACTGTTTACACTAGAGAATGTCCTGAACTTGCAAGCAGGGAAGTGATGAGGCTGGAGCACTGGCAGCCATTGCAGGAAGGATAGTCTGGTTGTGTCCCATGCCCATGAGATGGCTTATTTTGCACTAATAACCCTGACTCATCCCAGCCACTTTTCTAATCAGCCAGACTGCAATCTTCAGGCAAAGAATTCTGTAGATGCCACTTTTGTAATTAAATGAATCACTACATAGCTTAACCAAAACTGGGTGAGAGAAGACAATTCATGCAAGCTGCTATGTCAGTGACCCACATCTGTTCATGTGTCCTTTCTCTCCCACTTCCCCAAGAAAAAGAAAACAGATGTAGCCTTTTCTTTTAGTGAAAATTTCAAATGGATTCCTCAGTGGTATATGGGCATAGAAATTTTTCTTTTTAAAGGAACTTGCCCTACCTCTTCTATAATTTGCAGTTCTAATCTGGTAACTGTAAAGCTGTCATTCTCACACCTCTTGTGCTTCTAGTGTTCCCGTGATGCTGGGCTGAGTCCAAATGCCCAGTGAGGGAAGTCAGTTCAAAGGCACAGATGATAGCCAGGTGCCTCAGGCCTGTGGAAAAACCTGTGCCAGAGGAGTGTCTGATTGTTTTCTCTGCCCTTGTGATCTGTCTTATTTGCAGTGTTAACGTTTGAGGCTGATGGGGCATGTATTTCTGATCCCTGCTGTTGTGACAGTGACAACCTGGCTGAAGCATTTCACATCTGCCCTGTTTTTGGGTAGGGCTCAGTTTTGTTTTAAACAAGCACAGGTCTTCTCTCAGGCTCATAAATCCTGGCACACCCTCACAGTACTGACAGCAGTGGGACAGCAAAGTGGGACTGTGTGAAGTTCCCTCTGGTGGAATCTTACTGATCCTGTGAGGTCTTGGTCCAGACTCCAGCCCCAGCTCTGCCAAGGTAAATACAGTGTAATTCCATTGGCATCCATGAAGAGGTAGTTTGACTTTACAGTGGTGTGAGTGAGTTGGGATCCTGGCCCCTTCCTCTCTGAGATGTCTTTGCTAATCATAGGTGATGTATTTGCTGTAAATGATGCACTGAGAACCAGTAAGCCACCTTGAAGCATTCTTTGAAATTCTGTTTTGCCCAAACCTTCAGATCAGGGCTATGGGCAGAATAAACCCACGTTCCTTGTATTTGGCTCATTATCCTCGGCAATCTCTCTGAGGTTATGCTTTGCCACTGTATCTGTTTGGTTTAGGCATCTGAAGCCCCAGCTGCTATGATAGCTCCCTTTTGACTCTCACGTGCTATTGCACAGATTCTTTTTGCATCCATTTTGCACTCCTAGAGCAAATGAAAATGGGTATAAAATGGATTGATGTATAGCTGGTGTGATCCAGGGGGCAAGGGCTTGATCCTGCTGTGCTTATTGTGCTCAGCCTAGTTCTGTTTGTTCAGTTAGACCTGTGAGAAGCCCCATGACTTCCAGGAGCTCTTCTACACTTGTGTGACTGAGGAAAGCAGAAATGGGCCTTTAAGGTGTAGGCTTTACACCCTAGGATGAAAAGCAGCTGTTAAGCCTAAAACAAATACAGGAAACTGAACATAAAGGCAAAACAAAGGAACTCAAGTTCTTTTAAAACAGTAAGATGCAAGAAGGTTTTAGAGTCGAGAGTCAAAATATCAGGAGGAAAGGAGGAAATGGTCTCCCTATTGTAGCAGCTGTCTGTTAGCCAACTGCTGTCAGAGGAGTACTGATCTCATTGACCTATATTGTATTAAATATGTATGTAAAGTAACTTTTGCACAGTGTTAAATGGGGGGGAATGTTGAAACTCAAATATGCACAGTTTCTTCTAATCTGTTTTGAAGTATATTTGCAGGGATCAGGGGTGATTCAGTCTTTTGTATTCGTTTGGATGGAAATCAGGCCTGCTTCCACAGTTGCCATTCACCCCATTGCATCAGCCATGAGTGCCATATTTTTGAAACTAACAAGTTGTATTATCTTTTCCCACTAGTTTTTTTTATTGATTACAAGTAATCTTAGAACAGGAAGAGCTAACCTAGAAACAGAGGAATGTTCCAACAGATGCTTTACTAGCATGTGAAGCAGTGATATGTCATCAGCCACCTTCTGATACTGGAGTACTCTAGATCTGGGAGTTGTATTTTGTTTTTTTCTTTTTTAATTCTCATCAACAGTGGATTGGGTTGCTGCTTTGCACTGTTGGTAGTTGCAGTCTAGAGTTATATCCAGTGCAGCCCTCTGTCTTATGCCAAAAATAAAATACTCTTTCCACACTCATCTCTCTTGATGTGGCAGATGGTTAATAAGTTTTCCATTTAATGTGATGGACCTGATTCTTTTCTCACTGACACTAGTGTAAGCAAGACTTCCACAACCTAAAGCCATTCCCAGGAAAAGAGCTTGTATTTAATCCTACCTGAATTCAAGTCACAGCAGGGCAAAAATCAAAGTTAGTCCTTTGCAAAGCCAGGCAACTGTGATGGGGACTGTGGAAATGAATGTTGACACTCAGTGCTGTTTTGGAGAGGATATGGGAAGGAAGAGGGTCTTGATTGCCCCAAATCTTGGGCTCTCTGCAGGCTTGGGTGGCACCATGTCTGTAACTGAGTGCTGTGGCTGTTTAAAACAGCAGAATTGCTATAGGAGTGTCACACCTTAAGTTTGGAAAAGCCCCTTATTTGGTACTTGAACAACCTTGCTTCTGTTTTTGAATGTCTATTTTTTATTTTTATTACACTAACAGGGAGTAAAAATCAGAAATATTAGTGAGTCTTGTATGCTTGCTGCATTGTGCAGACATGAAACAGGTACTGCTTGTGGGTTGGGAGGGGTAAGAGACAGGTTCAAAATGCAGTTTTACAAAGCACTATGATGGGTTGGGGGTTGTTTTGATTAGATCATGTTCAAAATCAGATTTTCTTATATGTAGTTTTCTTCTGTTGATTTGTGACTTGCTTTTGGAAGAGCAAAATCAGAATAACATTCCCGAAGAACAAAGATGCTATGAGGGGAGAGGGGGTTAGGCTTGCTCAAATTCAACACTCGAAGCAAAGAGCTTTAATGAAGAGGAAGGATCAGCATCCTAAAGCATCCCTCTGGTTGTACTTCGATGGAGCAGTAGACAGACCATCCGTAGGACCTCCACCTTGAATCACAAAAGAAAGAGATGCCAGAGCAGACCCTTCCCTTTGGAATAATCAGTTGTACTCTCCTTAAATGTGCATACAAGGAGATAGTCAGGAAATGAATAGAAGGAGTCCTTAAGGACATGCTCTTCTTTCTGTATTGGAAGGGAACTTGCATTGCTGATCCCTTAACCCATACAGCCAGGAGAGAGGAACTGAGTTACTAGCCCAAATAAACAGAGGCCTGTTTGTGAGGCAGCTTGGCTAGTTAAGTACTGCGTGAGGAGTAGCTTTGGATAGGGTTAGATGAAGTTTGTCCAACATTTTTGTGAATCTTGTGTTCTGTGGGCAGAAATACTTTCCATCGAATGGGAAGGGAAAAAAAAACCCTCTCTCTCTTGAAATCTTTTCAGTCCCTTCCTGTTTGTTCACAGGGGCAGATACGGAGCTTTAGCTTGTTAACTGTTTAGATGATGACAGTGCTTGAAGTGCTGAGTTTTGGGGCTGGCTCCATACCATTAATGCAGAATTTGCCTTTTTTTTTTTTTTAACTGCTATTGGCATAGACTTGCCATATTTTATGGCTAGACTCAGCATTTGTTCTAAAATTTGCTTTTAAAAAATGTAATATGAGCTTCAGAGGCAAAAATTCTTATTGATATAAAAAAACTGCCTCGCTGATCAACCTGTATTAGAGAAATCAGCTTTCATTGATGCTCCCCTCCACCACCTTCCCTTGGGATTGCTTCTGGGAGGTGGGCACTGGCAAGCAAGGGGGGATCTTTTCCCCCTGAGTTCAGCAGCACCGTACCCAGGCGCTTTCCAAGTGCTCATAACAAGGGGCTCGGGATCGTTGGGAAAAATGATTGCATCCAAAGACAAAAAAAGTCTCCATGGGTGACTCTCACTCCCCCGGCATCAGTTGTGTCACTTCAGGGGAATTGTAGGATGCTAGGGCCAGCTGCAAGCTGCCCCTGGGTCTCCGTCGGGTGCGATGGGGTTTGTGTTCGGTCAGGTTTTGTGGGGTTTTGGTCTGTTTTGTTTTCGTGAGTGACTTCAACATCCAGAAAAGATATGTTTGATGAAACCTGTTAATTTTGTATATCTGGCTGTTAATTGCACCACGGGATTGTAATGGTCTGCATCATCTGTGTGTGTGTGTGTGTGTGGGCGTGTGTGTGTGTATATGTATTGTATGTATATAGATATATGTAAAATATATTCACGTACACATTTATATGCATTAGCTGTAAGTGGCACTGCCCCTTAAAAATAAAACAAAATTCACTGTTAGCACATTCTGCCATGTGTTCAGGCAGAATTGTTTTTGTCAAATGAAGAGGAGTTTATTGTGTTCATCTTGCCTATGTGCTTCTGAAATGCTGAACTCTGGATTTCCTTGTGGGGGTTACTACTACTTTATTTGTAAACCGAATTGAATTGGAGTGGGTGTTTACTCTGGGACAAAGCATTCAACTTTGCTGCAAGCAAAGGTTTAGCAGAAGAAACCCTCTTGCTCTCCTGTGGGATGCAGTGAACGTTTGCACGTTTCAGTAGACCCCCAGGCCCCCTGTCCAGAGCTGATGTGCAATGGGTGGTGTTGGTACGTGTCCCTTTGTGAGTGGACTCTTTGTATAAGGTGTGGTTCAATGTAAAGCATGAGTGGGTGTTTGACCTTGTATCGAGGGCTGAAATAACAGCACATTCCTTTGTACAACCTTTGCATTAATGTTTCTGCTTTTCTTTGACTTCTATTTTCTTTAAGGGAAACTGCATCTGTTAAGAACCTGCTTCTCCAGAAGCTATCGAATTATTTTGTTTTCCGGATGAATTCCAGCATGTAACTTTGGTACTCTTGTTTGTTATTTGTGTAAAACCTGTTCTTCTGTCGTTTATGGTGTAGTCGGGGAGGGGGGGAGGGGGGAGAAGAAAAAAAAAAAAGGAATTCATGTAGCTTAACTTTTAAAGAAAAGAAACAAACTGCTTCATAAGGAAACCAATTGTATGTTAGTGTTTTCAGACAAGTCATCCTGTAGTTTCTAGCTCAGTAATGCAACACTGTACTTGTCACCAGGTGTGTTACAATTTTGCTGTACTTTCTTTTACTAGATGGTTGGGCTTTTAAATCCCAGACACTAAGCATCCTGGGCCTACTTGCTCTAGATCAAAAAAATGCAATAAAAAAAAGTTGCAATAAAGCACATTGACATGTAATGTTTTAGAAGGATGTACTGACAGCTGTTTCTAATAAATTCAGAACTGCAGCGTGGTCAGGCTGTCGTGGTGTTAGCTGTATTTGTCTCCCAGCTGAGAACATGAGCATCATCTTTAACAGAGAGTTTAAAAAAAAGACTCACAAAGGTCTAATTCAGTCTTGGCTCGGCCCTGAAACCCTCTCAGGGCTGAGACAAGGGAGGAATATACATAGCATATGTGTGCTCCTCTATTCCTTTCACAGCATCTTTAGAGAAAGCAGGAGTCATCAGCAGTGTTCTTGCATGCCTCAGTGTGTCCTCTGCCATCAGAGGAAACCACATTTGGTGATGCCACTCCTGGTGATGGGAGGAGAGGAGGAGCTGAAGCAGCCTTCCAAAAGACCCAGCTTGATTGGATTGATTCACCTATATCCTTAATTTTGCAGGAGTTTTGGAAATCCCCATTTGGTTTCCTAGTTCCTTCATGAGCACTAGGCATTGAGGTCACTGAGAAATGAGTGAGTTCATGGGTAGCACTGCCAGTCCTCTTCCATTTGAACCACAGGTGTTGGCAGGAGGGTTACAGCACACTCATGGTGCAGCTGAGCCCCAGGCTGTGGCTGCACAGCCTTCCTGCAGCCACAGGAGCTCAAGGAGGGGGTTGCCACCACAGACACCTCTCCATATGCATGGTTTGCATTTTCCATTCGAGGTCCTGGGAGCTGCTGTGGAGAAGCCCGAGTCACATGAAGCAGCCCAAAAGTGGCCAACCAAAGACCTTGGTTGAGCTTGAGGGCTGGCGATGGCAAATGTGGTGGGCTTTCACTCCTCAGACTTGGGAGTCAGATGGGATGCCACGGCAGCATCCTTGGAAAATCAGGGCAGGGGCAGAACTGGTTTGTGTGTGGCTCGGCTGGCCAGGGTTGCAAATGGCTCAGTGTTTTTACAACCCCATGAGTCGACGTTTTTGCAGACTGCTGAGCAACATTTTTCCAACCTGCTGAGTTGACCATTTAAAACAAAAATGCTGTGTCAGCATTTTTTCACATTGCCCCCGGTAAGGCTTTTTGACTGCCAAGTCAGCATTCCCTCCATCCCTAGAGCTGCAGGACCCTCCACCATGAGGAAGTGAGCACCAAAAAGGGCAGAAAGCTCTCTGGGTCATGGTGCAAGACAGCAGGGAGCACTGAGATGGACCCTAAGGGCTCTCTCAGGCATCTGTCTTTACAGCCAGTGAGGAGACATTCCATGCCAAAGCACTGCAGTCCTACCTGCAGCAATGGGGCACAGCACTGGAGGGATGTAGGTGGCCCAGAAACACCATGCAGAGGCGTTAGGAGCCATGTAGCTCCCTGTGAAGGGGCCATGGGCGTTGTGGCTGGTGTCCACCACATCAGCTCCTCCAGGCACCCAGGAAGGAGGAGAGCAAAGGGGAAACATCAGCGAGAAAATGGGAGGACTCTGCAAGGCACTCCTGGGGCCTGGCTCTTTTTTATTATTATTTATTTATTTTTAATAAAGGCTAATGAGGGAGAATTACTGGAAAGATGTAAGGCACTAATTGGCAAATCATTTTTCAAGGCTTTGCCAGACGGTTCATTTCATTAGGAAAACATTACAGCCAGGAGCCCGTGTAGGAAATTTCCAAGCAGCTGTGCTGACTGGATGGAAAGAAAAACACCTCCCAGCTTAGATGTCTTCTCAGAGAAAGGGCAGATCCCTGGGATTTTTCCATCTTCAGCAATGCCATGGAGCTTTCTGCAAGTCCCCCTCAATTCCCCCCCCCC